>JABXWE010043009.1:0-19025 GCA_014611495.1 Limonius californicus | reverse complement strand
TGCCTCTTGGTATTTTTGGGTGCCATAATAGCAATGAGTATGCGGTTTGGGTGTCTCAATGACAATTTTTATGTATATATATATATATATATATATATCTATGGATAGTGGATTTAGTGGTAAGCTAATGTTGGAGTAAGGTTGTAGAACCAAATAGATGTCACCTTTTAAAATCAACCTAAATATTGTAGAACTAGGTCATATAGGAAAATGTTGCCACAATTAATTTCTTATTCTTCTTCTTTCCCTTTCCATTTATACGCTATGATGTAAGCTTTTAAGCCGTCTTTATGAATGCTCTCATTTCTTATGTCTGTAATCAATATGATATTTTATTCTCATTCCCCTGGTATTTCATAGTTTTTCCATGCCTGTTAGTATATCCCTATTAATCATTTACCTACAATTGTTTCATTTTCTTTTAACCCCGGGGTTTATGTTCCTTGTTATGATTAGTACCGCAGCTCTTTCTCTGCTGTTTTCTGATCTTCGACATTTCTTGTATGTTACTTTGTCATGGTTTATAAATTTATTTACCTTCTAATGTGTTTATTTTTTCAAAGCTAGGGTATGAGTTTTTTTAATTTATTTTATAGTAGCTGATCTTATTTCACAATCCTTTCTTTCTGGTTTTTCCGTCAATTTAGTTTTTTGGTAATATTTAAATTTTTTAATATAGTTCAAGTTTAGTATTTTTTAGTTTAGTAAGTTTTTGCAATCCCTAGTTCTGGTTTCTTATCTGCAAATATACTAGTTTAAAACATTTGTGATATCTATTCTATATAGGTAAACAAATATACGGTTTGCGGGAACATAGATTTTTCCTGTGTGGATTTTATAATGCTATTTTGTTCTAGAGTATATTAAGAACACATTTTCATGTTTTTAATGATCCATTTAAGGTAATTTAACAAAATATGTAGTTTTAATAAATGAAAACGTTGCTTCGCTTATTCTGGATTGTATCCGGGTACGGTATATAAATATGTGGAATTGGGTATATTATATGAAAACGGAATTCAGATTTTTTGATATTTAAAATATAAGAAAGTTATTTGTATAATTTGGGTTTAGTTAAGTTTTGCTGTTGTGTTCTATTTTCTGATTGGCTATTGAAATTCAGGAGATGTGCTACAGATTTAAGCTAAATACGTCGTCCTTTTATTTTTTTCTGTTTGTATTGTTTGTCTCTTTGACAACCGACACAAAAAATTTGTATTGAGCTTGTTTCCTTAACGACTTGCACATACATTTTAAGAATGTTGTCGTTTTTGATAGTCAGTAGTCGTGGAGCTTCCAAAGCGGAAGTACGCTTGTCCGACTACTCCGTGAATGTTATAAATTTATGTTAATTATGTCAGCTGGATATGTTTCAAATTACCATTTACAAACTACCAAAACGCTTATTGAAAAAAGCATTGAATACAACAAGCCTCTGATTCTAATATTTGTGGACTACGAGAGGGAAGTTGATACAATAAATCAACACAAGATGCTGACAGCTCTAGCTCGAGAGTACCACAGATATTTAGCAATTATTAGATAGGTATACAATAACATGAACGCATGCCTGAGGCTTCATGATCTTAAAATCGAAAGAGGAGTACAGTAAGGCGATGTTATTTCACCTAAATTGTTCATCACTCTGTTAGGGTATACGTTTAAAAACGTTGAATTTGGCGACGAAGGTATAAACATCGACGGGGAAAGACTAAACCACCTTAGATTCGCTGACGACATCAAAATAATAGCAGACCGATGACGCCAGAGACATACTTAAGAGCTTAATTGCAGCATCCAGTGAAGTGGAACCAAAAATAAACAAAGAAAAGACCCAAGTTATGATTAATCTCGTAGTAAGTAAGTAATATGTATTGACGGTGAGTGTATACAACATGTGACCTCATACAAATATTTGTGGTACGGGATTCGCATTGGTAGAAATAACCAACCTTGTGTCTTTAAGTCCGATATCCCAGTAAGTCTGAAAAGAAATGTGTATGAACAATGCATTTTGCCCGTGTTGACCTACGGTGCTGAAACTTTCATTCTGACCAAAAACTTCGCGAACAATATTCGAGTACCACAGAGAAGTATCGAAAGAGCTATCTTAGGTCTATCTCTTAGGGGTAGGTGCCAAGCGGAACTCTATGCAAAAGGACTGGATTATCAGATGCGGTAGAGAGAATAGTTTACTTGAAATGGAATTGGACGGACCATGTGGCTTAAAGAAAAGATAATAAGCGGACCCAAAGAATTTTGGAATGGAGTCCCAGGAAAATGCGTTCCGAAGTAGAGGTCTTCCACTGACGCGTTGATCCGACTACATTAGAAGAATAACTACAAACTGGATTAATCCTGCTAGAGATCGTTAAAATTGGTACAGATTAGGGGAGGTCTATGTTTAGCAGTGGACGCAGACTGCTGCGTGATAATGATGTTGACGATGGTGACGTTTATACCAATAAAGTCAGTTATTAATTGTTGTTTGTGAATTGGCGTTATTATTAAACTATTCATTTGATACTCGGGGGATGGGATTTGCGGATGCAAAGAATAAAAGAAAAAACACTACGACCGGCTGGGCCGCTGGCGGATCTCCCGCAATGGCGGAGGCCGGAAACTGCGGAGCTGGAGGCGGCTGGTGGCTGGATGCGAAGTCTTGGCTGCTGGCTGGAGAGAAGTCTTGGCTGCTGGCTGCGTGAAAAAAAGATGCCCTTCTGGCCGGAGCGTGCGCTTTTAAGGCCTCCGCTTGGGTGGGGACGCGTCGCTTGCTTTGCTTAGCAAATTCTTCGTAACCCGCCAGGGAAAGCTTTTGCGACTTTCGAACACGAGAAAGAATTGGAACCGCGGATTTAACCTTGCGGTTCGTGTCAATCCCCCCGGCTTAATGTTCGACACGCGCGGGATTTTCGGGGTATGAGCGCATCTGGTCGGCGTGGATTTTTGCAGTTGAATTGTTTTTTTGAATGAGGTAAGTGCTGTCGCTTAGTTTCAGCAGGATGCGGAAGGGTCTTATCCATTTGGGTTCGAAACCGGCGTGTACTCCGGCGGCGGCATCTGATAGGGGGTGGTTTAAGATCAGGGCCTATTGGTTGATCTGGAACTGATTTGGTCCGTCTGGCGTTGGTTCCCTGAGTTTTTGGCGTGCTCGGATTTCGCGATTGCCGCGTTCTTGACCTTCCGGGGAATTGGGGCGTTGGTGGGGGTCCTCGTTGGGGTTTATGAACCTACATTCTCCGGGGCGTAGCAACTCCTTTCCGAACAGGGCGTACCCGGGAGTGCACCCCAAGTTGGTGTTATGGCGGGTTCGGAAGTTGAACAGGATGCTGGGTAGGAAGGTGTCCCATTTTCGATGGTCCCTCCCTTGTAGTCGTAATTTCAGCCCTTTCTTAAATTCTTGGTTGACGCGTTCCGTTGGATTGGCGCGGGGGTGGTACACGGCGGTGGTCCAGTGTTTTACGTCCCACTGGTGGCACGCCTCTCGCCAGGTGTGGCTGATGAATTGCCGCCCGTTGTCGCTAAGGAGGACGCTGGGGTACCCGTAGCGGGGAAACACTTCTTCATCCAGTAGGCGGTTGATGTGGGGGGCGGTAATTTTACCTATGGCGAAGCCCTCGGTCCATCGGGTAAAAAGATCGGTCACGACCAAGATGAACCTTTTTCCCTTGGCGGTGGTGGGGTATGGTCCCATGAGATCCAGCGCGAAAATGTCCCAGGGTTTTTGAGGATGGTGCGACTGCTAGGTGGCCTTCTTCCTATTCGCGCCTTTTTTTACAACGGATGCACAGAAGACAGTGTCGCACGTGTTCTTGGGCGTCGGTGCGGAGTTGGGGCCAGTAGAATCGGGCGACGATGGCCCTGGTGGTTTCCGCGATACCTGGATGTCCGGCGACATCGGAGTCGTGGTATTGGTGCAGTACCGTTGGTCGCATGGGGCGGGGTACGTACAGTTGGAGTCCAGCGTCGGTTTCGCGGTATAGCAATTGGTTGTGGACGGAGAAGTTCTGGTGGATCTCTTGCAACCGTGGGTTGTTCTTGGGGTGCTCTTCTGCTTGGTACCATTGCTGGATTAGCCGATGTGTGTCCGGGTCCTGCTGTTGCGAGACCCTGAGCTCCTCCCAAAGGGGGCTGTTGGGGTCCGGGGGTAGTGGCCGGGGTCCGTTGCAGATGCGGCACTGGCGAAAGAACGCCTCCACGTCCGCGGGAAGGGTGGGCCAGTAGAATTCTGATTGTAATCTTTCGAGCACGAGCTGCGGATGGACGTGGGCTTCGTCTTCCAGATGGAATGCTTGGAGTACACGTTCGCGCAAATCTGGGGGCACGTATAGGGCCAACATGTCTTGTTGTTGATACCCTAATAGGCCGCCTTCTACGCGGAAGTGCGGCTCCTCGGGGTCCACTTCCGGGGCTTCTTGGTACTGGCTGATTAAAGCTAGTGTTTCGGGGTCCGTTTCTTGTGCTATCGTGATCTGTGTCCTGAGGTCCGCGGTGTCGCGGAGGATGGCGGAGGCGTTGTTCGGCGGACCTTCCTCTAATACCGCCGGCAGCGGGTTAGGGGGCTCACTCCAGTCGGCCTCGGGTCCCTGGGTTCTCTAGAGAGGGCGTCTGGGAGCTCATTGCTCCGTCCGGGGCAATGTTCAAGCTCGAAGCTAAAGTCTTGTAGCAACAGGGCCCAACGGGTCAGTTTGGCGCGCTGGTTTTTCGCGGTGTTTAACCAGGTCAGGGCGCGGTTGTCGGTACGCAAGGTGAAGTTCCGGCCTTCCAAGTATGGCCGGTAGTATTTGATGGCCCAAACGGCGGCTAAGCATTCTTGCTCGTTTGAGTGGTAGTTTCGCTCGCTGAGAGAAAACTTTGCGCTGGCGTACGATAGGATATGGCGGTTTTGGTCGGCGTCTTCCTGGTAGAGGACGGCGGCCATGCCTTGTTTGCTAGCGTCGGTCTGCAGGATGAATCGCCGGCTGGGGTGCGGGCGTGAGAGTTTCATAGGTTGGGCCATGCGCCGTTTGATTTCTTCGAACGCGTGCTGTAATTTAGTGTCCCAGTTCCACCGTCGTTTTGGACTCAGAAGGTCGGTGAGGGGGGCGGTCACTTCGGCGAAGCGGGGGACGTATTCCCGCAACCAGGCAATATACGGGAGTGTTCAAATTTAAACAGAAATGTTTAAATTATAACCCCATCTTAAGAAGACAATTTCAAAAACTAAACGAATTAATGGTTGGCCGTTGCTCTTTTTAACATATCTATCGCAATTGTTACGTTGTAATATTATTTTGAGACTTACAGTTACGATGTCGAAAAGTTTTGTATATTCTCGCGCGGAACAGCTTATAGTAATCTGATTTCTTAAGAATGAAATTCTTACAGTACTGCAAGCATAGTATGGCGGTCAATATCTTTCTCAAAGTGGAGTGTATGAGAAGTTGAAATCTTATACAGATGGGAGAACTCGTGTAGAAAATGAACATCACGATTAATCGAGAAAATTAAATAAAAGTTAATATGTTGTTCAACAGGGTAGATGGGCAGGTGACAGTTTAAACTAATTTCTCAAAATTTACAAATTGATGTGGGATGTGTTAATAATTTGTCATAAAAAACAAGCTAAGGAATCGTAAAGTGAGTAGTAGGTGGATTCTGCGCTTGTTGACTCACGAACACAAGTGAATAGTTTGTAAATTGCTTCTTCTTTACTGCAGCGATATGAGAGAGAAAGAGATGCATTTTTGGGCTCAATTGTGGGTAAATTATTTCATTTCTGAGTTAAAACGCGCAAGCATGCAATGGTGTCACCTACATTTAAAAGTCAGGGAAAGTAAAAACTTTATTGTTGTTGGTAAAGTAACGGCTACATTCTTTTTGATTATCAAGGGTTGCTGGTTGTTGATTTTTTACATAACGTCGTACAATTAATGCAGACTATTATTCGACACTTATACGCGATAAAGCTGAACAGGCGATCAGGTACAAACGGAAGAGAATACAAAGTTCTGTTTGATTTCTATAAGGCAATGCTCGCTCTCCTACCACTGCAAGAACAATTGAAACCATAAATAAACTTTAGTGAGATTTTCTTCCGCATGCAACATACAATCCTGATATTGTTCTTCCGATTTTCGTCAATGACGACGTTCTCGAAGCTGTTTAAGAGTGCGTACGTATGCAAATCCAAGGATTCCTTCCAGGAAGCTGGCGCAAATGCATTGCTTATACTGTAATATCCTTTTTTATAAATTAACTCTTGTTTAAATTTGAGCACTATTCGTATTTGGGTAAACTTACATACTTACGCTTTGTTTTTCTATTCTACTGTTCCTACAAGATGAGCCAGTACTTAAAAACTGTCAGTTATTTGATAGTTCTTCAAGAAACGCATTAAATAAAATATTCACTTGATGAGTTTTGAAATAATTAATCGATATGATAGTTTTTCTTCAACGTCCAATGTAGGATTTATGTTTCTGAACCTACTTAAACCAACATCCTGCTCTAGTTGTTTAATTATATTTAATTTAGTGTACAATTATATGTATAATTGCGACAATTAAAATCGGCACGCATGGGCAAATTAATTTCAAGAAATCAGTATTATCAAATTTATTGTTCTTGTTGTTGTTCAACTAACAAATAATAAAATGATAAGCGTAAACGCACGCAGGCATTGTTTGGGTAATTTAGTTTCCATGTGGTCTGCCAATTTCTTCCGCATCGTCGTTATTTTTGCATCCATACACTTGAACTGTGGTAAGAATATGTTAACTAAAGGTTATGCAAATTATGGAGTGATCTAGTATTTTGTTTTAAAGAAAAATACTTTTTCTAAATTGATGTAATAAAAAAATTGGAATAAAAGTATTCATAAATCTTTTACAACTTGTTTTGAAATTAGTATCTAGATTTATTAATTAAACTATAAAATTTATATATGCCGGTTGAAGGGGATACGTGGCTGTAAGTTTCAATGTACAACACTTTCTGCCACTTTGTTTATCTCTGAATTTACTACAACTGTCATTTGTTGTTGAGGTTATGCTGCTTGCTCAGTTTTTTAAAAAAGTTTAGGGACATTCTAAAATATTTTACAATTAATTGTTAAGCTGCCTAGCAATCACCTACGGGCATCAAACAGAATATCATATATGACTTTTGAAAATTCTAAAATAAATGACAGGGCTGACAATAAATTACACAGAGCAAATTATTTTTACAAATGCTGTTAAAGAGAGAACCTATTTGTTCAACTGAAATTATTTAGTCCACCCAAATGAGGCTGCTTATCATTTTTTATATTTAGAAAAACCTGTTGTAATAGCAGAATTGTTAGATCCGTATTTTCTACTCATCATCATCATCATCATCATCATCATCATCTGACATGGAGCTGACTCAAGAGCCGATCTTGAATATGCCAGGCTCACCCTATGCGCTAAGATTTTCTTACAAAAAAATATGTAAATGTGATAACGTTTTTGAATTTATTGTTACATGTCAAAATTCATTAAACGATACAAAATGCTGTTATACGTATGAAGAATTGAGAACTATCAGTTATAATTTGATCGAAGCTATATGTTATAGACTGCATTACACATACGTAAATGTTTCCTTGTTATTGGTGGTACCGTATGATTCCTGTCTGGTGATTATCCTGCTAATCGCTTTATTTAAATATCAATTCAATGTTTTAAATATTCAAATAATATCATCTCTTTAAATGCCACAAAGTCAGAAGTTAAATAACTTCATTTTGTTCGAATTTCATTTTAATTAAAATTCTTTCTATAAGTCCAATTGAAATTACTTTCTACAATTTGTTAAAAACGGCAAATTTTAGGCGTAACTGAAAAAAGGGACATAGAAGATCGACTTAAGAGTATTTGGTTTGTTGACAATGGGCAGGTTAATACTTCGATCGAATCAGGTTATACATTTTTATAACAGAAGTAAATCAACTAATTGTAAATTGTTTGCTGTTTACAGCTGAAGAGGAATCTTGGAATCAAACCTACGTTCACAATCGGCTAGTTTATTCGACTACCAATTCAGAAGATTTCAAAAGTGTAAACCAGAAAATATATTCCCGAAATAATGCCCACAATAGATTAACAAGCTACCGCGTAACAGAAGACAAGCTAGAAGAGCCTACAGTTCAGGATGAGAGTGGACAGAAGAACTCCAGTGCTAGGCCCGCCCGATCAGGATATAAAAATATACTTAATTCTTTAATATCTATTTCGTTTAGATCAAAAATTGATAAACAATCTGAACGTGATTTCCGGAGGTGGAAGCCACCCAAAGTGTCATTAGATGAATTTCTTTCACTTGGTACGTTTAAAATAGCCAGAAGAATCGCATCAAACCCTCATAAAAGAAATAAAAATTTTTCGCTAAGGGGAAAACAGAATTTATCTAGAACTAAAGCAAGAAAAATTCCTGTAAATAGAATGAAGAAACTTTGGTTCGTTAGAGAAAATGGCAGAACGCCGATAAGTCGTTTTTTGCGAACTAGAAGATCAATTGTCCAGCAAGCAAAATTACCAGTGTCCAATACAAAATTGTCAGATGAAACGATACCTACAGTTAGACTAAAAAGAATATGGTTGGTGCAAAATTACAAAAAGCTCACACTCCCAAATCGCGTTTTGGCAGAATCAGTGAAAAATGATAATTCGGACATAGGTCGGAAGTTGGTTAGCCAGCACCAAAAGAAACAGAGTATTAGAGGTACTTGGTTTGCGAAAGAAAACAAAAATGGGGAAAAAGTGTCAGTATACACACGAATTCTTGGTCTCAATCAGATGAAGCCATTGGATACGGATGTCAACCGTAGAAGAAATCGTAGAAGGATTTTAGATAATGCAAACACATCTCCCTATTCAAGAATACGCCATACTTGGTTTTTTAATGGGAGGAATGAAAAACATTCCAAATTAGTTAGAGGTTCATTTCAGAACATTCAGAAGAAGCTTCCAGGATTAAGGTTAAATCAGGAAACGACCGAAAAATACGTCAACAGTCGAACAATCCCGCACAGATTGCACACTAAGAGAGTGAAAGGCACTTGGTTTTTTACGGACCCTGTGGCATACCAAGAACATTCTGGTCCATTAGCACTGTCCCGTGGTTTTACGCATCGGAAATCAAATCCCCATTGGATCAGGAGTTCCCGGAAAAGTAAACCAAATAAAAAGACCATTGCTAAGACTGAAGGGACTTGGTTTTTTCGTAGACATGACTTACCGCTGAAACGCCGAAAGGATAATATTCGTCGTCGTTTCATAAGGATATTCCTTAGATCTCGCGGTCGACGAGAGGGAGCTGGGGGCCATGGCAGAAAATATTACCGTTGGATCAACCGTCATAAAAAACCAATTCTGTTTTCTGACGATATTACCAAGGTACATGGTGGTTTGGACACAGATGTGGTATATGGGGACGACGAAGTTCGCAAATCAAGAAGACATATTTGGACTTGCAAGTTGGTAGAATCGCCAACAGGTAATTCGTATTCCACGAGAAAACCACGTACAAAGTCGTTAAGAACTACTTGGTTTGCGAAGAAAAAAGAGGAAACGTTAAGACGTGATTCATCGAATAAGAAACATACCAATTCAAGAAAGCATCCGTATTTGATTTGCAAACCGGGAAATCATCTTAATATCGGAGTAAGTGGAAAGAATAAAAATTCGACAGGGCACAGGGTAAACCAAGGAATAAAATCAACTTGGATTTTAATAAATGATGATGTACTATCACGAAAACTTTTACCGTCAAAAAATTCATCTGGAGAAGGCTATTTGATTAAGCCTTCCTCTGGAAAAGACAAAGAAGCAGAGGACAGAATACGGGGCACGTGGTTTTTGAGAAAAAATCCCCATGTAAATATATTGGGACAACCAGGAGTTTCAATTCGATACCCAGGTACAAACGAACTCTGAAATTTGATGAACGCCGAACGGATAGAGAACTTTCCAAAGTCAGTAATTCAAAATTATCTAAAGTTACCGGAGATCGTCATAGGAAGACACTTCGGGCAAGCTCTCATATCAAAACTAAATTTAATTCGAAGAAGAAATCAAGATTAGATTCTATATGGTTTCGAAATAATAAAAATAAAACCGCAGCAGTAAGTAAGTACTCTTTAATGTTCTTGGCAGCAAACAGTGTTGTCAGATCATAAGATTTTAGCATAGTTTTCATGGCTTTTAGGGGTAAACTTAGTTTTATTATGTTCTCGGTGCTAAACAATTGCAAAATTAGCTACTGATATGTAAATGTTCCATTTGGTAACTTTTTTCTAATTATGTTATTTCGTGCATAACCGTAAATAACAGTTTCGTAGTTTTTACGTTTTTGCTAGAAGTAGTAAATAAAAGTAAAATAATCGTTACATATTAAAAATTTGATTTAAATCTTTAAAATGAGTTTAACGACGAATGTGTACCTCACGAGGTTTTTATTTGGGACGCACTACGAAGCAGATCACAAATATTTAATAAACACGTACGATTTCATTGGATTTTATTTTGTTTTCTGTACGCTGAAGCAACAGAACCGGAAGAGGTGACAATGTGCACGGAGCTGTAAAAAAAATCACGTAACACTATTTTAAGTAATCGGATCGTACATATGTTTTTTATGCCCATACTATTTTTGGATTAGTTATTACTTAGTACAAAGAAATAAAAATAAAATAAATACGGCAACTTCTATTTATTATTATGTATTAATTACAAAAAAATAATGGAGAGACCAGTGCAAAAAGTATATAAAGGGTTTTCTAGGATATTTAAGGACAACGAAATATCCTCTTGCACTTATAAATGTTTGAGTTTTTTTTATTTATTTACAATATTAAAATGAAAATAGTTTTAATTCACGAATTCGACGATATTGGAAAGAAAAATACTCAATATTAAACCCCGAACATATTAGGGCCATGAGATTTGGAAAAATTAAATTTTTCATGAATTTTGCCGGTAGTTCAATTCGTTGTAAAGCATCGCTGTAATGGACAACCAAGACTACTGAAAAGAAAAAAGTGAATTTCGTATGTTGATAAAACATTATTTTTTGCGAGGAAAAAATATTACGCAAACCCAAAAATCGCTTAACAAACATTATGGGGACTCTTCACCATCGTTTGGAATAAAGTGGTTTCGTAGTTTTCAATTTAAAGTGAGCATAAAATGATTGTAAATTATAACATACATTGCTTTTTAGATTATGATGTAACTGAAAAAACCAAAATCGTTTTATTATCAGAATTTACTTTACTTACTTACTTACTTTACAAAATAATCATTCGGTTTTGAGGTTAGAATCTAAAATTATATATTGTGTAACTGACGTGTAAGCTTGATGTACAATCAGAAACGTTTCTGTTTTTAACACTATGTTATCTTCTCGCTCTGTTTAATATTCACTAAACAATAAGTAGGCAGACAGAGAAAAGCTGTCGAGGCTAAAAAACTAAAGTGTTAATAAGAGTCTTCGTTTAAAGGAATTCTAAACCGATAAGGGAGTTCATAAGTATATGCAAACTTTTACATAGTTCAACCAGTATATTTCTGTTCCTGCTTTTTCCGGGATTATACCTGAACGCTGGAAAGGGAACACTGCAGCAACAGGAACATAAAAGCCAATGCATGTGGTGTACCACAAAATAGATTTGTAGAAGTCTTGTGAGGCGGCCGTGGGCTAGAGGTTAACGCGTTAGACTTCTACGCTGACGGTCCTGGGTTCAATTCCCAGTACCGGAACATAGGATTTTTAACGGCCATTCTCCCTCGCAAGGCAATGGAAAACCAGCGAGGTATTCTGCCTAGGAAATTTTCTTTGCAGTAGAAGTGTTTACACTTCCCGTGTTTCGGAGCCCACGTTAAGCTGTAGGTCATCTATGTCTGCGGCATTTTAAACGCGCAACACATGTATAGGAGAGAAAATCGCTACGTCTTGTAAGAGATAAAGCACTCGACTACGAGAAGTCTTGGCATTATTTGGATTCTAAGAAAATTATAATAAATTTGACATTGGGGTTGTGAGCGTTATATTTGTTTAAGTATGGTAGTTTAGAATAAGGCATAAAGTTATATAAGTTCAGATATATTATAAATGTAGAGTGATTATACCGTATGTTTGGCTATTATTTGCTACTGCATTTTATGATTTTTTCCATAATTATTTTCCTAATACAATATAGAATGTGTTGTTTACTAATTTTAAAATCCTCCAAGTTAAAACGTCGCCTAACAACGTAGCTTTCTCTTTTACAAATGTAAAAATCTATCTGCAAGTACCGGAGGGAGACATCTGTGTTTCTACAATAATTTATGAATCTATAGCACAGTTCTATTTTTATCTGCCGTTCTAGACGGATATGAAACACCCTGTGTACGTTAAACAATAATCGGGAAATTGCAGATATGCCGAAAAATGGCCGCAGGCTCTTAAAATGGAAACACCATGCGGAGGATCCTGCAATTAGACTTTTGGTAAATTCGAAAGAGGTTGATTCCACGATCCCGAAACAATGGTTTGGGACGACTGACTGTCTTCAATATTTTTCAAATGGAAAATGTAAAATACATCTGACACAATATGGAAGAAGAAAGTCGTTCATAACTAGAGCTTCCGTTCTTAGTAGAATACAGACAATGTAAAAAATAAATTGTTTACCACAGAAGTGTACATATTTTTATACTGTGAAGTACGATGTGTTTCTTTTACTTTTTAATAATATTGTAAACAATAAAAATAATGTTGACAAAAATGGGTTTGATAATGATACGTTACGAAGAAAAAGTAACAGAGTTGGAAAGTAGCGGACTACTGTATTAGCTACTTCTTCTGTAGCTTTATTAAGTAGATTGCTACTTGAAACGGAAACCGGGAAACTCCTTTATCGATACATAAACTTCACTAAACTACTTAAAAATAAATTATGTTATAAATTTATAATGGCAATTCAAAAATTGTTTGGAAAATTTTCATTTTTAAAACTTCTACCAAAATATTTCATTAACACGTCAATAAAAATGCAAAGTATTACTCTTTCAGACAGCATTAAACTTAGACAGTTCCCAGAAGCAATTATTACGAATAACGAAGGTAAGGAATTAGCTCTAATAATAAATTTTAATCCTCTACATTCTGTATTGGTATCTTGAAATTATTACTTTGGCCTTTGCGTTTAGACGGTTACACCTTCCTATAGTGAGAAGTTGTTCTCTTTTTTAATTGTACAAACATGTACGCAAAAGTTGTTAAGCTGTTTTTGATTTTTGCTTATTGAAATCATGGATGAAAGTTCAGAAATGGGTTTACCGGAGTGACAGTAATATACTCGTAAATAATATTTTACTGCTAAGGTCTTCAATAAAGATTATACGAAAAGTAGCTGCCGTAGCTATTTTAAGCATTAGTGTTGCTATATTTTAGAAGTAGTGTGGTTTGTAGTGTAGCTAGCCACATTTTAAGGATAGCTTTCCCAATATTTAGAAATAGCTTCTATGTCTTTTTTCCGATGCGTTTGGGAATAAAATTAAATGCTTTGTAAATGCCGATACTTTTCGGTTACTTCTGTGGTTTCTAATCTTTATGCTTCTTGTTCCTTTTCTTCTTCTTCGTATTATTAAGTGTTTAGCCTGTTTGTCAGTGTTTTCGGATCAACTAGTCTCTACCAAAGAGGATATTGTTATGTTCGTTTCAGTTTTGCCGCTTAGCCTTTGAAAGTTCCCATCTGTGCCGTTTGACGTACTTGTGTAGTTCGAAAATGTCGACAAAAGGCAGTTCTCGGAACTCTTCGCTTGCAGAACCGCTGGAAGACACACGTGCAAGAAGATTGTTCTATAACAATTTTGTTGGATGGAAGCTTTTGTGGCCGGAGGAAGTCAATGGACGCTAGCCTCTGGACGTAAACGGACGTAATTTTTGGAAACTGGGTTGTTGGCTGCTTTCTCCTGCTAAATGAATTTATCGTTTCGTTTTTTGCCTTAGACAAAAGAACCTTCGACTTGGATCGGATTAAAAATACTAGCTGTGTCAGCTTTTTGTAAAGACAATTCAGTGAATTTGTTCTCTCGACTTATGTTGGAATAGAAGGTTTCAACCTCGTGACAGTCTCCTGTGAGCCGTTACAAGTGATCGTCTGGTGCAGCGGCGGAGATTTTGGCATTTGAAGTTTCCGTTTGTTTCTTTTCTTTGCCAAAGAAAATCCTTGCCATAGCGTTTTGTCTCTCTCGTGACCCAGTCTTCAGGGGCGTACCAGCGAAGTTTTGCTGCTTCCCAAAGAACCTAGGAACACCCCAATTGTGCCTCTCTCGACTCCGTACCGAAGGGAAAACTAAGGTAAAACTTGCCACTATACTGTGCAGTGATTGTTTTTCCCTGTTTATCAGTGTTTCGTTGAAGACTATGAAATAGAACAGTGTAATTTCCTTGTAATATTAAAAGTAAGGCAACCTTCAGCTGCCTAATGTTTCATTATTCGTTTCGGTTAAAGTTGACTAATTTCTGTAAACTCGAACGTCATTGACTGCGTAGATCTGTTTATTAAAGTAAATACCGCAAGCCACTGGCGGTGAGCCTATCTTGTTTGAACGTTTAATCTTGTCTCTGTGTTTAACTACAATTATTACCGTTTTGGACATTTTTCTGTGCATTACCAATTTCAGACAGCAGTAGAATTACACTTGTCTTCAAATTCACCATATCTTTTATTTCTGTGTAATTTTATTGTATTGTGTGCATGAATTTTGTAAGCTTTGTATACAGGAGGAGCAACAATAAAGGTGAGTCCGATTCCCGTAAGCTGCTGGCAGCTCGGCCTTCCACGAGAACCCGCATTCAGCTATGATTTGAAAGGTGGCGCCTACTAATTGTGACCTACTCTGTACTCAACTAGGTACGCTTTCCCTCCCGTAAGCATTTTTCGTGAACCACCCCTACTCCTCTGAGCTAAACCGAAGGCCTTTTCCATATTTGCTGTTGCGGGTCGACGAAAAAGCTCGTTTGGCCCGTAACAATATCCGTCTTTTAAGTGGTCTCCCAGGTTGCTATTTTCTGCTTGGTCTTTAATCCCTTCCAATTTTAATTAATCGATCAACGTCCGCTCTATCTACATGTGTATTCCAATGTTTTCTGCGCTTCTGCAAATTTATGGATATCTTTTACTTCGTATTGGTCTCTGATGTCTTGGTTCGCCCTCCGGGCTACCGGTGATTTCCTACAATTGCTATAAGAGTATTCATTTCCATTGTCGTAGTTGTTTTATTCTGCTTGTATTTACCTTGGTCTCCGCTGCGTAGGTTAGATTAGGTCTCACCATCGTCTTATATATTTTGCTCTTGCTCACTACCGATATACTATTGTTTTTCTAAGTAATAACTCATAAATATCCTGATATTCTTGAGCCTTTGGTTACTTGTTGTTGAACTTCTTTAAATAACTTTCCGTTTCTGCTTATTGTTACTCCCATATAATTCAAATTCTTTATTTGTTCGTTTAACGTTATGCACATGTTGTATTGTTTTGCAGTAATTGTAAATCGATGTAATATTTGTTGCAAGTCATCTACCGTTTTAGCGTTTAGCAGGGCATCCTCTGCATACCACAAAGATTATTTATTTTCTTCTGTTCTATTATGTATCCTGTGACAGACTTAACTGAATCAATGATTTTATTCATAATTAGATATTTGCGACTCAAAATTGGAAATGCGTTTTACTGTTTTCGGCATATGGCAGATATGCAAAGAAAACAACAAAAATGTATGTACAGTTGTATGAAAGTATATATTTAAAAAACCAAAACCTGCATGTAAGGGTACCCAAAACAGCATTAGAAAGAAATTTAGTGGGGTGAGATCAGATGCACTGACTGACTGCGCTCCATAGGACCTTAAACAAATCCGAATAACAAATTCTTATTATTTTAGTTACTTTTAGTCTTATCTAAAATATAAACAATTCAGGATTCTTACAGAAAGTCACATTTGATTATTCTTGACACTTTTTAAAAATGAATAGAATTAGAACACAAATATTGAATTAATTTCTTTTGTTGCTGTGATACATATTTTAATATTTATTGTATAGAGAATAGTGGTGGAATTTTGAAAATTTATAAAATAACCTGAACATTTTTCGAAAGTTTTTAATTTAACATTTGCTATACGCATTCGAAACTTCAAAATGTCATTTTTCAAGAACAAATCCACAGAATTGCTAAACATTTGCAAATTGTACAAAGAACAGAAAAACCTTTCAAATGAACCATTGGGCATCAGTTGCTATTTAACATTTTGGGGTTGGTGGTGCTAGGGGCTATGGGGTTGAAGTAGGCTAGATGACTTACATGGTAAAAAATGCCCCCCCTTCAAACTATTGCTGATCGGTCTCGCCGATATTTTCAAATTTGAACAAAGTTATTCAAGGCGGACTGTTTCCATTCGGAAATCCTGTGTATATAAACGTACGAAGTATATTTGGAAATTAAGAGCCGATTGGTCATAAAACAAAAATATAAAAATTTCTTATGCTTAAATCTTAGATACTCCTAATCTGTTTCTGTTTTACATAGTCACCATTCGAACTTAAACACTTATTACATGGAGGAAGAGGTACAACCACTAGGCGCCAAGCCGGGACTGTACGGGGATGGTTTTAAAATTATCCAATTGAATTGCTCAATGAGTTGCACAGTACGAGCCCTTGCGTGCGGTCGAGCGTTCAACCAATAATACGACTTTCTTGTCGCTAAAAACAGTAGCTATAAGCTTTCGGTTCTTGGACGTCTGCTTGAACTTTTTGACTTTATGTGAATTGACTTGCTTCCGCATCACTGGATGATGGTTTCGACATGTGTGTACGATATTCAAATCTCATCGCCAATGTGATTCAGGTACTCATCCTAATTAGTTTCGTAGCGGTGCAATAAAAATACTAGCTCTATTAGATGGTCTTCCAAAACCCCCTGCCAAACATTTAACCATAATCGGCGCTGATGTCTTCATTGGCAACGGCTTGAGGATTTGCGTTTGTCCAAACATGCTTATAATATGCAGATTCATGATACCGTTATTCGTAAAAGAAGCTTCATCAATAAATAAAATACTGGCAGTAAAATTAGGATTTTCTGCAACATTTCTTAGATCATTCTTGAAGCATAATCAGAGCTGTACGGGCGTGTACCTGCTGGATATGGTACAGGATACAATTGTGTACATTAAACAAATAGTAATATCTTAAATTGTGTTTTCCATGGCAAATGAAAAGCCTGATACTGCAGTTTATTGATTCAAATACGCCCCCATCTCTGAAACATCTGGCATCTGTTGATTAAGACCGTTCTATTTGGTTTGCTGAGTACTAACGCGGATAAATTATCCGACTTTTTTTAAACAGCTTGTCTATGTATAAATAAGGAAGACATTCCACATAAGATACTTAAAAATGTAATCTGATTATGAAACACGGTATTATTTCTCTGTAACTGTTTTTATTTTATTTCTTTAGTTTTTTCTTGTAATTTAAGGCATTGATGTTTTGCAACTAGGAAGACATAAAATATTATTCATATATTATTATTATTCTGCATTATCCATGATATTGTATAGTCTCATATTTATTTAATCCTCCTAAATAAATATTTTCGCTGCCAACGGTAAATAAGAGCCCCTACGCCCAAACATGTAATAACCAATTCGACACATATTTATAGTATCTAGTATACAGTTGCGGAGTTATAAAAATGTGCTATTAATGAACACTTCTATTATAAGTCCTACTCCTCTACTCCCACGTAAATTACATACATATATCCTCGGCACAATTAAAGTATTAATTTGATTACAGCAATCGCAGAACTAAATTTTCACAAATTAAGTCGTAAAAGTAACAGTTACCTATTATTTAGTGTTGCTAACTGTTTCAGTTCTAATATCCTGGCCCATAATTAGTCGTCTAGCTGCCGGTGCTTATAATAGGTACCAAGGAAAATAAAGTTAGTCGTCATGGCAGCTATCTGTGCTACCGTATTTGTATTTATATTTTTGCAGTGTGGTAAGAATTTTACAAATATTTTAATCGAATGGATTATTTTTAAAGTAAAACTGTGTTTCGCAGACTCAATGCACCAGAGTTTGCATTGCGGTCCATATGTAGAACCTTAAGTGTATAAAAAAGCTAAAACAAACAATTGCTATAATTTTCTAAGTAGACACCAACTGTTAGATATCATTTTTTTTTAATTTTAGGACAAATACGAGTTTTCAACTAATAAGTCATAACAATATGAATAGCAATTTCAATGGGCTTTATTAGTTTTCTATTACTTCATACTTATTTCCACATGATACGTGTTATTTTCAAGAGATATATAAATGAACATTTACAAGTAGGGAAACAACATAATTGATCGTCTGGTCTTATATTCTAAATCTTTCAGAAGCGACGAACTTAGATACTCAATTTTCTCATTCATTAAAGTTGTAGTTTTTATTGTATATTTGATAATTTGAAACGCTTCAGTATACCCAGTTTATGTTTACTACCTTCAGAAGTCTAAGGATGTTATTGTATTATAGGATGTCAATGTACGGTTATGTTCCAAGTGTAACTCGAAAACCTTTAGGAATTTCAAAATACTCTTCCCGGTAAAAAATATTTCTTTTTTAACAAGGTTTTTTCTGTTTCGGTTGGATTTTCCATGAATGGACTGGAAGTATTAATTTTCACATTGTTCCCTTAGACTTTCTATTCCAACTTTTTTGTGTGTTATTTTTCATGTATTTTGTTGACTTTTTTGGGTCCGACATTCAATATTCTTCAAATTTGGTCCTCTTGTTTGAAGTTGATAGAGTGAACGGTTTACGACCTATTTTGAATTTTATCAATCACGGTCAATTAAATACTATCGCAATAAAATTTGGTAAGTGGGCCGTGTACTCCGATTAAACACATTAGAGTACCTAGCGGTTTGTTCTGGAGTTTATTAAATTAAACAAAGTATTAATTAATTAACAA
>JABXWE010043007.1:0-10765 GCA_014611495.1 Limonius californicus | reverse complement strand
CTCCAACGCTTTTTAAATTATACAGTGCAAATGTTCTATATGAATGGCAAAGAAAATGCCGAGCAATGGGACTCCCCATGTAGGACGATTATTTACATACTTTGTTATTTGCAGATGATCAGGTCGTCATAGCACAAGACCAGGAAGATATTGAATATATGATGAGAAAATTACACGAAACTTATGAAAAATGGGGTCTGCAAATTAACTACGACAAAACCAAGTATCTGGTAATAGGGGATGACCCGACTGACCTAGTTTTACCAACTGGAACAATAAAAGGGTGCAATGATTATAAATACCTGGGAGTAACTATAGCTAATAAAGCAAATACTCAGAGGAAATAGACATGAAGATAAGACAAGGCAAGCAAGCAATACAAAAACTAAATTCCGTATTCTGGTCGAAAACAATAAAAACGCAAACAAAACGAAGGATATACAAGTCAGTTGTAGAAAGTATCCTGATTTATGGATCAGAAGTCTGGGAATTGACAAAGCGTGCGAATAAAATGGATGCAATGAGAAGAAGCTGCAGAATATCCCGAGAACAACACGTTACAGATGATGAAATCGAACTAGAATGAGAGCGGAGGTGACAGTGCTAGACACCATTGAATCAAGGCAACTATTATGGTACGGCCATATGAGAAGAATACGCCCTGAAAGGTGGCGGAAACGAATTTGGGAATGGGTTCCTAGGAGACGGAGAAGAGGCCGCCTAGACAATGGCAAGATGAAATTAGAGAAGTCATGACCAAGCGCAATCTAGAAGCAAATGACTGGCAAGATAAAAAGCAATGGCGCGTAGGATGCGAGAACCGGCAAACGTAAGCTGGCGCAAACTCGTTTATATATACATAAAAGAGGGGACTATGGATGAGCCGCGACCAGATGCACGGCGTACTGCATTAACAGAAAACAATATGACATGTGTAGAAGGCCTTATTAGAGAAAGTCGTCGAATTTCAATTAGAGAAATTTCAGAAATTGTTGATTCGATTGTAGGATCTGTCCGTAGTATTGTTCGTAATCTGGGTTAGAGCAAAGTTTGTTTGCAAGATTTGTAACGGTATCTTCGCGCCTGGTTGGTTTGCAACTTATTTTGCTGGTTCGCATATGATTGCTTGAGTTTGCGCGTTCCTAGCTGCGCGAGTTGATTCTTAGAAAACTTTCACTTCCGGTAATGATCTTCCTGTGATCTTTAGAATTGATTGAACGTCGATATAGATTGCTCCGTTTAAGTATATTTTACTTGAGAGTTCTTCTCGATTTATTGAGTGAATCTTTATATACATCGTAATCCGTTGTGAATTGTGGATTCTCGGTGTAGGTCCTTGACCGATTTTTGATCTTCGTTTGATCTTTTGTTCCCGTCAATCGGATTTTTCGATTGACAACAAGTTGGGGGCTGTAAGCTTAATTTAGACAACAAGTTGGGGGCTGTAAGCTTAATTTAAACAACAAGTTGGGGTTGTAAGCTTTCGCCACAGTTACGTTTTGAATTGCTGAATTCGCTGTCTGCGAGAAATTGGAACTCAAAGCCGTACCGGTCGACACATCTAGAGCACGTGTGGACGTGAAGCTGCTACAGGATTTTCCGATCAGATGAAAGCATTCAGGAAAGTGATTTCAATTAGTATTATTTATTAATTTCGGAGTCGAGTTAATTGCTCGTTGTTTAAATGTGTACTGCTTCCGAGTTTTAATTTAATTTTCAAATTCTTTCACGTGTTTGTGAACCATTGTTTATCTTAATACTTTTGTATATTACCGTGTTACGTATTTCGTGCATATTAACGTAAATTTCACTTGATATATACAGGGTACGTCATCTGGAGCTGTAATATTGCGTTTATACGGATTTGTATCTAGGATATTTTGTGTTTACAGAGCGCTTTATCGATGAAAGTACTTTCAGCGGATAGGGTGTTATTTGCTTCTTAAACGCCGTTTTTATTTTCAAACGCAGTATTTTTACATTGCTCGTTTACTTCAATTTTTATTTAACACTATATTAAGTGAATTGTACGGGTAGTGTGTACTTATACAGGGTTCCAGTGCATATTAACACAGTTATTGTTTATGTTACTGGGGAAATTACTGTTATTGGTGTTTTTTTTGCATCATTAAATTACCGTTGTTGCAATTGGTCTTATTATTTATTGTTACCCTATCTCTGATAATTTTGTAGAGACGAAGCAATTAGGTAAGTGGAGAACCCGAGGTCCAGCTTACTCTCAATCTACATCTGGATTAATGTTAGAATATTTTTTTAAGCTGGTGGCGCCCTTTCTAGGTGATTGACGAGGAGTTAATTACTTTATTTATTCGACTTTATTTTGAGAACCGCCCATCTTCGATTGAGGTTCCGGGAGGCTGACATTAATCAACGAATTACTTATCTAATTTACAGGAATTTCCATAGGAAATTATTGGAAGGCGTCATAGATTCCTCGTCTCTTGTCTAATGAACAAAAATGCTTGCGAATGGGCTTATCTCTGCAACACATCACCGACTATAGGCAAAATGGTGATGACTCCAGCAGTCCAGCAGTTATCGTCGATGCAGTGGAAACATTCAAATTCACCACCACCGAAGAAGTTTAAAGTACAACTTTCTGGCCAAGGCAAGGTGATGTTATCATTTTTTTCGACCATGAAGGACTCTTGTTGCTAGAGTTTAAGGAACCTGGAGTAAATGTCAATGCAAATCTGTACAATGAAACTTTGAAAAAGCTTCACCAAGCAATAAGACGGAAACGTCCAGGAAAACTTACGCAGGGGGTCATTTTGCTGCACGACAATGCTAGGCCTCATGTTGCTAATGTGGTAAAAGAAAATCTTCAACGAAAGACATGGAGGCTTTTAAAGCATCCACCCTATAGCCCGGATGTATCGCATTGCGATTTCCATATTTTTGGACCCCTGGAAAAGGCGTTAAAAGGTCAGCATTTTGAGAGTGGCGCAGAAGTTCAGATAGTTGTGGAAGACTTCTTCAATCAGCAGCCACAAGAATTCTATGATCAGGGTGTAGGTACGTCGGTTAGTAAAACAATGGAATACGTGCCTTAACTGTGACGGTAATTATTTGTAATTAAATTGTTGAATATATTTTTTTATAAAGCAAAGATGGGTTTCAATTGTACAGACCTCGTATGATGAATTGTTCTAGAAAACATAGGTATATTTCGTAATAATAAAAAACAATTTTGCCATCCATTTTGCGCATACGAGGAGCTTTTTTAATGTTTTCGTAATGAAGTATAGATAGTATTACTTAGTAGTTCAAAAATTGTTAGTACCAGGAATTCGTTCTTTGTAACATGAATGGTTGTAAAATGCTATCAAGTCATTCTGGCCGGTAATTATTTGTTTGCATCTGAAGCATCACGATTTTGAGACACTCAGGCAATACTATTGATAGATTATTCTTAGAAAGGGCTTAACAATAACCGTTAAACAAAATATTCGTGAAAAGGACCAGATTTAGTGAAGAAAAAGTCAATTTTTATGAAAACACGACATGTGTCCTTGCAAGTATCATTTCCATGGCAAAACTCATATCCATGTTGTTCATCTGATGCCGCCCCGTCTGGCTTCCATCTATTTATGTGATACAGAGCATCATCGGTCTAAATGCATTAACATTTAGGGAGATTATACCGAAATATAAAATTAAGTTCAAACCGATGTAAATCGTTTTTCTAACTAAATACGCAAGAGATGTAGCAGGTACCACACTTATTTAATAATGTTCTATAAAGATCAGCTTAGAACCTCATTTAAAAATTCATTTCCACAAACAGTAGATTGTAAGCTCCTAATTCATAGCGCTAATGATCCTGGAGCCCTTTTCATTGTTATAATTATTTCTTTGTTTTCCTTATTCTCACTTTCTTCTTGAACAAATCGCAATAGATTTAATATTAAATCTTGTTGTGAAGTTTCACGCTTCCGCGGATTGTGTCTAATGAAGTTTGGGCTTACACCGCGTCGTCGTGGAATTGAATGATGGTGACGTTTCGCTAACCATTGCAAGAAGCAGTACATTAAGCTTTGATAATGCTACCTGCAACGGTTAGCGAAACATCAGCATCATTCAATTCCACGACGACGCGGGACGCGGTCTAACCCTGAAGAGATTACTTCTAAATCGTGTTCTTACTTATTATGTATATTTCGGCACAAATTTTATATAAGGTTGGTCATAGAAGACAAACTCAAACACATACCTTACGGTTTCTTTCTGAATCTGTTAAAAATTCATTTTTAAAACACGTATTCAAACGCTTGTGATGTCTTAGATATCGAAAATAACTTTAGTAAGATTTACATGAGTTTTAAAACGTCTACAAGTTACTATACGTAAGATGTATGTAGTTTACATTCATGTTTAGTTTTAGGTTTAAAGTGTTTTCTGAGCTGTAATAGGATATTGTTTTCTTGAGCATTACAAACATGTTTTTATCCTTAACAAAATTTATCGGTATGTTCAGCGCATTTTTCATCAAGATTTAGTATTATTTTTTTATGAAAACGATATTCAAAGTGTTGATATGAAATATCTTTAAGCAAATTGTATTACATTTATCTCTGTGAAGTAATCCAAAGGCCAAATTTTATTAAGTGGGAATTTATATTAAAATCGTAACCTCACCACATTCTAATTTAGACATTCAGAAATAAATATTTTGTGTTATTGAGTGAATATCATTTATTAATGATGTAAACTTTACTGTCGAGCACCTATTCGTATCAACGAGGTAATAAATAGTTTGATTTAATAAAACTCAATTTATTTTCTGTAGGTACCAAAAGTTAAGACTATCTTGTGAAAATTGTTGATCTTCGTTTAGCTTGAGACAAACATTTGCAGATTATCAGTTGTTACTTAAACGGGGTAATACTTGTTTTCGACTACAAGGCCTTAATTTTCGACTTCAAAATCAAAACCTACATGAAACATTCCTCACTTAAACTTAACAGTTTTACTTAAACAGTTATTTTAGAAAATTATAGTTTAATAAAGCAAGGGTCTGCTCTGCCACAATTTTAAACTGGTATAAATTTTCGTGTTCCCAAACATTTGGCAGTAAAGACGAGAAGAAAAATATGCGCGTCGTGAGGTCGCAAGCGATTTTGAAGCAATCACACGGTTAGTTAGATTCGCTTTTTACGATTTGATAGTAAAATTTCTGCAGATGACGTGAAGCCGCCGCACCGGCAGAATAGGCAAAACGTACGAGCCTAAATAATATCGATCCGCAGCAAAAAACCGTCCCTGTAACGGAGGAAATGTCCACTGTAATCGCAAAATAATTAATATCCCGACTGAAACAATACCGTATTGCGCACGAGGCATGAAGGATGATTATCAATAATTTGTTCGAAGAAAACCTACGGTAATTATGCGTTAACTGGGGAATAACACATGCAAAACAGACAGCATTATGTATCCGTAACTGGAAAGTGGCAGTTCAGAAAAGCCGACAACAATCAAATTAGCATATATGTTGTATATTGTTGATGCTTTATCAAATCTTACATGAATATATTTCTTCTAGTCGTGCTTTGCGTAACCTCGTACAGAATGCAAATGCACGCATAATTGATGTACCCCGGTAAATGTTTTACGGTTGCTGAGCATTTGTGCACTACGCAGTACCATTTTATTATTTTTAAACGTTTCTTATTATACTTATTATATTTAAGTCACAGAGAGTACATTTTATTAACAATGCGAATACGCTCTGCTAATTTGTAACCTTTTGAAATCCTTTTATTTAGGACGTAATGCTTGTGCTACATATACTCCTCTTTTCTTTTATTTTAATTTTAATTATAATAAATATTTCCTAATTTAGATTTGTTTGGTTTTACTTTTTTATCCCAAATATACATTCAGAATAATAAATTAAAAATGATATCAATCAGGTTAAACAAAACTCCAATTCGTACTTCATTCTTGCCCCCTGGAAACAGGGAGTTTCCATTACATTCAATTTTCTTTAAAGTTTTCTCAATCTAATATGTTAGTAGCGGCATATAAAATAAAGCTTCCTTAAATAGCGAAAAAATGCTAATGGTTTTTGTAGTATTAGCTTAACCGCTAGCAGTTTCGTAATTAGGAAATTTTGAGCCTAGATTCAAAATTAAATATATCGCCCTTATTATACAATTCAAAGTAGTTAATTGAAAAGACACTATTTGTTGCTATTAACCTCATATACCGGGTGTTTCAGTTTTAATCTTAAATACTTTGGGAAAATACTCTCTTGGTCATTCGGAATAATATGCCTCTCACTTGCTTCCTAAGAAAGATACAGGGTGTAAAAGTTTGGAAAAGCAAATCCTTTTTTTCATTATATTTTCTAGGAAAATGGGGCAAATCAAACAGAACTTTGTACGCGTGCCTTCCTTGTGTAGGATTATTTTCTGAAGTTATGTTCCTCCAAATGCGTCACACCAGTGGCATGCATAACCCCAACGGATTTATTTCAAGAAGATGAGGTATACCATACAATTTTGAATAAGACGCGCTTTAACAAATCTTAGAATAAAGTCCTAGTTTCAGAGATATTAGCAAAGCAAACAGAATAACTCCAATCATTAAAAAATATTTTTTGTAAAATATCAAATAAGAAAGGAGAAGATTAAAGAAGATATTCACTGTTCTCAACGCATTTTTGGCAACGTCTAACTAATGCATTTATGGAATTTACCCCCTTGGTTTTGCCTGAGGTCATTGCAGGTATTTTCAATTCTTAGAATTAATTCGCCGCTGGTTGCAACTGGTATACTGTAAACTTTTTCTTTAACGTAGCCCAAAAAAAGTTATTCTAACGGGTTTAGATTTGGCGACCGTGGTGGCCAGGGTATCCACACGCACTTTGGGTGTTCTTATTTCCGAAAAACGATGTTGATGTTGCTCGACTACTGCATGAGAACTTCCACTACAGAAACCATAAACAAATTGAATGTCTGCATTCTCAGTATTGGAAAGATATCTTGGCATTTTTCTTTTAATAATATCACAACATCAACAACTAAAGCATCCGAACTAATTAACAGGTACAAATGATATTCAAACAATTATTAGTATTTCCAGGGCCAACTCAAAATATTTTTTCCTCATAGTGCATTTGATGCTTTTGAAAAAAAAAGGTTAACATATCTGAAAGTAGGACCTTAATCTAAAAATCTGTAAAAGCGTCTCTTATTCCAAATTGAATGGGGATTTTGAAACAATTAGGGAGAAAATTGAAAAACCCAGTGGCATACCTTCCCTCCTTTCTTCCTTTCTTCCTGAAAAAATTGTAACCCCATTGCACGCCACTGGTGTGATGAATTTGAAGCCACTTAATTTCAGAAAATAACCCTACACAAAGAAGGTATGAACACAGAATTTTGTTTGATTCGCTACGTTGTCTTAGAAGATATAACGAACAAATGATTTGAGAATCAGAATGACAGAAGAGTATTCCAGATTAAAATTGAAACTCCAGGTATATACCTTTTTACGGTAATTTATACCAAACAGGTTTTGTTGATATAATGGAAGTTTAGAAAACCGTATTATACTAACAATTTATTCCTACACAAAATTTATAAAATCGAAGAAATAGTCTGGACCTTCCAATAATTTAAACCACCTCTACATATTTATATCAGTAAACTAATGTTTCATCAGATGACTATTAATACACATCACCTAACCCGGATGGAAGCTCTATTCCTAAAATAATTACTTTGGTAACACAGTCTACTTCCTACTAGCTAGTTTGTCGATGTCAATTTATTTATTTTCAAAGGATACTCGTGCATAATATCTTGTCAAGGAAGTCGGTTTTCTTTTTGATTCATAATTAAGGGCAGACCTTAATGCAATTAACTTCTTGTTTGGGTTGAAAACTCTGCGAACACTCGTTAATTATGAAAACCTAGAACAAACAGAATTTTTGTTAATATCTTTGTATTAAGAAGATTATATGTTAAGATACATGCACAGGAACATGACATAGATTACCTAGAACTCAATTAATAGCTCAGCTCTAATATTTTTGGACCTCGTAAGAAGATGCAGCAAGATCGGAGAAGTTTTTGGATAAGTGTATTTTGAATTTTGTGTAGAACTTAAGATGTTTACGAGGCCATTTTAGAACGTATATTAAGTGTCTATGTGGTCGGGGGCAGTTTGGAAAGTGACGCTGCAAATTTATAAACATTTATAAATTAATTATTTAAAACGTTAAAATTTAAATTGTAATTATTTTTAGATCCATGTATCATTTCGTTTATTTAAACGCAAATTTAGCATCGTTGATGTTAAAAATTTTGTTGGTTGCTAGGTTGTATTGTTTATTATAAAAAAAACATGTTAGAGAAAAGTTGTTGAAATTTTTACGTGAATCAACGCATTTTTATATATGTTCTAAAGTTTTAAATTAATTGTTCTGTTGTGATTAATAAACACATACATACATGTTTGAAGCTTGTTTATTTTATGAAAATATGGTTTGGTTAACTTACCAAGATTAGACTGTGGGACGCCGATGCAACGTATCCTGAATATGGTACAGGGCCGACGCCTCATCTGTGTAGATAATGACACCAGCAAGAAAGATAGCAACAAAAAGGTAATTCAATAAACTTACCTATTTAGAGATTCAGCTGACCTTTCGGATTCTTGTGGAGGACACCACCAGATTGTTTTTGTACCTGTATAATTTTGTACTCGAGTTATAAAACGACACTTACAGGTTTTAACGAAGTGCTGCTCACGAGTTAAGCTGCTTGAATTTAGCTGATTATTAAGGTCATATCTCATATTTGCCTATTTGCTAGTATTTTTCCAGGACGCTATAGAACCGACTAACTGTGACGTAGTAGTTTTCATGCTCGAGCTATACCGTGGTATATTTGATTGAATTTAAAATCTGTAGCAAAGTTATAAATCCATAATAAATTAAATACGATTACAAGTTGCAGAGGGATAATAATTTAAAATTTAATTTAATTTGCTTGATATTTTAATTTTCTCCTAAGCTATCCCGATCGATTAGATCGTAACAAAATATGTCGCAACAACGTGGGGCGAAGATATCGTTTTGCTGAATTATAGTCTAATCGGAAGACTAATTTGTTTATTTAAAATAATTTATACAAGTTAATTAATATAAAAACTTTGCTATTCTGAAATAAAGGATTATAGGTAGTTTAATAATTATAAAATTCATTTATTGATATTGCATTGCATATTTATAAATACAAATTAAACTACTTATGCAAACACGAAGTAAAACTAGAAAAGAAACGGAATTTAATAAACAAAAATCAGGAAGAATGGAAGTAGATAAAGAAGTACGTGAAGAACCACAGCAGGAGGAAATCCAAGAAAGCGAGAGAACAGAGGAAGTGGAAGAAGAAGATACTAAAAAGGGAAAACAATAGAAAACGGATATGGAACAAATTGTGAGGATGTTTATGGAATTAAAAATGGAGGATATTCTAGCAGTTAAATATTAAAATTTACTTCAAAATTTAATTTATTATTTATTTATAATAATATTGGTTCTTTGTGTGTAAAGCAGAATAATGTACACATAATATACAGCTGACCGCACCGATTGCTTATCACACATTCTTAATTTTTCTTCAACACTTATAATTAATTCTAGATTGTTAACTTTGAAGAGAACATTATTCGGTAGCATCTAAGCACTTTTTAACACGAACGCATATTTTATGTTACAATATTTCTATAAAATATATAATATATATATATCAGAATTTTATATTCTTAATCAAGCTGTGCAGAAAATTCTACATTGTACTTACAATTAATCATCTATTTTCTGTAATTTACTTAAAAATGCTGGTTTAATCTGAAGGCTACGGATTGCGCGTGAATAATTTCACTTTAACGACGGGGTCTCATTACCAAATCAAAGCGATATACGACACAGCACTTCATACAGTTACGTAATCCGAAATTTGTTTGCACATTGAACATAATCAAAATCGAATTAACATATTTCTTACGTGCGGTAAGATAACAGTTTCAATTGCTTAAAACAGTTCTGACCTAAATCCGAAAATGTTACTACTTCTAACAATAATTAAACGTGCCATAAACTTTTTGCGTGGGCGAATGTGCCTATTTTTGTTCAATTTTATATGCAAATTTGTCGGGAATTCAGGTCGTTTTAGATTGCTCCTAATTACACTTGATAGCTTAACACTTCGCCTAAATTTAAATATCAGAAATGATTTAATTTTGTTTGTTCGCATAATTCCCCCAAATTCTTATGTAAACAAGAATTATTTTAGATGATCCATTCCATTCCAGTCAAGCTGGCAAAATGTCAAAAGAAAAACTCAAGTTATAGGGAATTCAGGTTCAAGGAAAACAATTTTATTCAAAATAAGAAAAACACTCAACTTTGTATAGTATAGTATAGTATAGTATACTATTAAACAGCCTATTTATAATAAAATAAAAGTTAAGGTCATAAGAGTATAAATGCGCTTTTTACTTTCCCATACCTTATAGGTATAGGGTAAGTATTGAATTCATGAAAATTTTCGAAATCGAGATTTTAACGGAAATATCCGTTTTGTGTCTCTAGGAACCCAAAAAAGTGGTTTTTAAAAAATGTCTGTCTGTGGGTGGGTATGTACGTACGTACGTACGTACGTATGTATGTGACGCTCCTACAGCCGAAAGTATTGCTCCGATTTTGATGCGCTTTGGAATGCGGGGG
>JABXWE010043006.1:0-16431 GCA_014611495.1 Limonius californicus | reverse complement strand
GGACTACCTACTTGATAAAAAAATCCAGAAACAATTGAAGAACTGGAGCAACGCATTACAGAAGTTTGCAGAAATATCACTCCAGAAACTTATGAAAATGTAAGGCAGGAATTTCATAACCGACTTTTTATGTGCCAAGAAGTGAATGGTGAACATTTTGAACACTTAAGTTAATTTCTTTTTGCTGTAATTCTTAGTTTTTTTAAATAGACTTCTTTATCTTCAAACATTTGTAATTTTGTGCTGGCTGAATATTTTTCTTTGAAACTCTAGGATCAGACGCAGAATTAAAAGACCTTTCACATGAGGTGTCACTCGACCCCCCTTTCTATTTAAAATAAAAATTCAAAATGGCGCCCAGCCGCCATTTTAAATGATAGAAAATTTAATCATGGGTTAAAAAATAATATTTAATTTCCCATTAAAGCACACCAAATTTTGTGGTAAAATATCAAGTCGTTCAAAAATTAGTTGGGGGGGGAGGGGTTACTTTATAGACACAGGGTATATCTCCAAGCAAATTTTACCTAAAATATTTATTAAATTCTGTAATTCAATTAAGGGACAAGTTTTTGAAGTTTTTTGAGTTTAGTCGTTTTTATTTGTGACTGTATTATCGAAGCTATAAATGATTTTATCACTGCACTTTACTTTTGGCATAAAAACTATTGCTATTTTGATAGCTTCTAATAGTTATTTCAAAGTTTCTGACACTTTATGAAGGTCAAATTGTATTTTTGCGAATGATTAACACATATTTGAACACTATAAATAATTTATGTAGGCTTCTTGGATACCACGTTTAACGGATACAACGAGCAAATTACCTGCATTGTCAAAATCGTTATAATCAAGTTGGATTATATTTATGCAAGCAAAGCATGACATGTTTTATGTGGTCGGAGACTATGCAATTTTCTGTAGGTAGATATATTACCATCATTTTATAATTATGATGTACATAGAATGATACCTACTTTCTTAAATTCGATAAAAAATATTTATAGTTATTAAAAATAATTAATAAATATCAGAGTGTAGGTCTAGGTTATTATAGAGAATAATCTCAGATAACTAGCTTTGAGTTATGTTTTCTTTAAACTTTCAGTCTGAACTTATTAACCGCTGAAAACGTGTCACAACTCCATAACTATAACAAAAAAAAAACAATCCTGAAACACAACTATGGATCTATCTCTGTTTGCCTGTAAGTACTTAAATTCATGTAGTGGAATGTTGGAGAACTGAAAATAGTTTTCACTTTGTACTTGCTGTACTAGATCTCATAAATATGACCTAAGAATTTCAAAACGTTACATTCCAATAATCAATCTAACATGTTTGGCTTCCTCTATATTAAACGCGATACGGAACTGTAACGCTTAAAACTATAATGTAAAATTTACTTACGCCTAAACAGAGCATTATTGAATTTCGAAACGAACCTACGTTACGCGTTATTGAGCATAATCTCAAATATGAGATAACATCTCAGTAAGATATGAGACAACACCACAGTAAGAAACTTTATTTTTAACAGAAAAGAGAACTTAATTACTATTATAATATCCCGGACGGGGCAGAATAAACGCATCCTGTTTGTAAGCTATTAACTCTATATTCAGGGTATATTACATCTAAAAATTTGAGTAATTCTACAATAAGGATCAAATTTAAAGTGTGTACAAGGTTCTGAACTCGCCAATTTTATAAAGAAAAACTGGCATAAAATACCTATTTTAAGATAATTTCAGAACAAAAGGTATTCAATGTTGTGTTTTAGCACTGAGTAGCAAAAACCTGGAGTTTAATGTGCCATCACTTGTTGAAACACCACCACATTCACCAGACTTAAAACCAATTTCAAACGCGCTGTAGAGAAAGTGTAATTCAAAAGATTTCCATTGCAACTTTGAACCAGATGCATGATATAATCACGACTGTTCGGCTTGATTTTTTTTCCAAATTAGCAACGGAAACAATACTTTACTATAGCAAAGACTAGAAATTGTTTCAAGAGGAAGTCCGATAACTATTATTAAAAAAATGCGTACGTAAGCCAATAGGAGGTCAAACGTGTTTATTTATATGTACCTATAAATTATTATTTATTGTTGAATTGTTTTCTAGATTAAAGTGTAACATTTCGATTGCATTATGATCCATGGTGTTACTTCTATATCCACCTAAAATTTTAAGTAAATGTTTCTTCTAACTTTACTGTCCATTTCCCGATTTCCTAATCATTATATACGAATACAATATTCTTTGCTGCAGGATGTGGAAAGCATTCCTCAAAATTACAAACATTAACAATATAAAGATGTAACTGAAGATCTGGAAATGTATTATTTGCAACATAAAGTAATCACGATTAGTATTTTATTGATATTTTGAAATCTTTAATTATTGTTAATTTCTACATTTGTAAATGTGTGTTTAAACATAATAAAACATACATATTCAATTTGGTTGAATGTTCATAAAAATGTATTCAATCTACATACATCTTATGAATTCCATTACAGCAAATACCTATTACACAAAACAACCTGTTATAACGAACATCTTATTATAAGGAACATATATATATGTACGATATCCCGAAGTACACTTATTGAAATATGTGTCAATATCAACGTATACAACGATTTCTGTTAGAAGCAATATTCGGTTTTAATGTGTACTTCCCCTCGCGGTGTTTCCTTTACTGAAGTCTATGTACGGTTGCAACGAACATTAATCTGCTTTCTTTAAATTATTTATAGTGAAAACTATGAATTTTTAATGAGATCAAAAAAATCAGCAAATACAGTAGGAAATCATTTGTAGCAGCCCTTTTAAGAAATACTATAAACGTGCATTGTAATTACCTACCAGAGTCCCTCAAAAATATCTTAAGTTCCTACAGGGAAGGAGCTTAATGACTTTTAAAAATTTGCTATTTGCATACAAATTGGCAAAAAATAAAATAGAACTGCATCCAAATATAATTACTGCTAAAAATAGTAGAAGTCTACTATCGAATTTCTAATGCACATTCCATGCATTATTCATTAGGTATATCGTGCAAAATCAATAAGTATTATTTCCACTACTTACTTATTTTTTTAAAAGATTGGTGAGTATAGGCTTCTACTGTATAATGTTTTCATATCACCGGATTTAATTTGTTGCAAATAATTTTTTTTAATGTTTTGTTATCAAAAAAAAAGTGTTCTACATAAACAGTAAATACATACGTACAAGCATATCCCTGTGTGCATATACCTATATGTGTGTGTGTTAATTATGGTATTGTTGATGATTGTTTTTGTGCTGTAAATTTTAAATTCTTGAGATTATGTGTGTATAACATTTTAGACACCTAATTAAATATTTGAAACATCACATCAGTATCCTCAATTCCACATATCTAGAATGTATTAGTGAAACCTTTTACCGCTCCGTTTTAAGCACGTAGATATCGGCGCAAATTGAGGCACTCAACTCATGGCACTTATGGCCTAAAGACTCGCTATATTCAGGATCTCGTTGTATACGAGTTCGTCTTAAGTAAGTTATTCTGAAAAATAAAATTTGTTGTTGTACTAATTCGTATGTCTATATATATCTATAATAAATAAATTTTAACCTAAATGTATGAATAAGAAATGCACTTCCGTTTGCTTAGGTGAAATTGGCAGTAATTTCAAAGTTTAAACGAAGTACGCTGAGAAACAGGATTATGATTAGAACGTTTATTATACAAATTTTCGCAAATACATGCACTAGTTTATCGCAATTAATTAATGCAATTTTTGAGAAATTAAATCTCAACTGGCCTGTAGCTAATTCCAGTTACACAGAGAGAACGCACAATTAAAGTGTTATAACAAGTTCAATTAGATTAGAACATTTATCAAACAAATTTAGCTAAACAACATACTCGCATGTAACGCATTTGCTGATGAATTTTAGAGAAATTAGATCCAAACTGACCCTAATCAAATTTCCGTTGGCACCGTGTGAACGCATTTTAGCTGTTATTGCAAGTTATATTATGATTTGATAACAAACAGGATCATGATTAGAACGTGTATTTTAGAAATTTTAATACAGTACATGCTGTAGTTTATTGCAATTAATTAGTGCCATTTCTAAAAAATTAAATCTGCCTTGCACACAGAGTTGCTCTTCTTGGATGAATTTTTGAGAAATTAGATGCAAATTCGCCTTAAAAAAATTTCAGTTCCACAGTGAGAACATATTTCGGCTGATATTCCAGTTATATTATGATATGATACCACACAGGATCGTAATTAAAAAGTTTATTTTAGAAATTGTAATAAAGTACATGCTCTAATTTTATGCATTTTATTAATGCCATTTATGAGAAATTAAATCTCAACCGGCCTGTGTCTAATTTCAGTCGCATAGGAGGAGGAACAGTGAGAACACATTTTTAGCTGATATATCAAGTTATATTATGATTTGCTTACAAACACCATCATAATTAAAACGTTTATTTTAGAAAAGTTAATAAAGCTCCTAATCTAATTTATTGCAGTTAATAAATGCCATTTTTAAGAAACTAAATCATAACTGACCTGTAGCTAATTTCAGTTACACGGAGACAACGCACAATTAAATTGCTATAACAAATCCAATTAGATTAGAACATTTATCAAACAAATTTAGCTAAACAACATACTCGAATGTATCGCATTTGCTGACGGATTTTAGAGAAATTAGATCCAAACTGGCCCTAATTAAATTTCCGTTGGCACAGTGTGAACACATTTTAGCTGTTATTGCAAGTTATATTATGATTTGATAACAAACAGGATCATGATTGGAAGAAATTTTAATTATAGTACATGCTGTAGTTTAATGCAATTAATTAGTGCCATTTCTGAGAAATTGTATGTTTACAGGCCTATATCTAATTTTAGTTGCACACAGAGTAACTCTAGTTGGTTGAATTTTTAAGAAATTAGAACAAATCTCGCCTTAATCAAATTTCTAATATTCAAGTTATATTATGATTTGACAACAAACATGATCATAATAAAACGTTTATTTTAGAAATTGTAATAAAGTACATGTTCTAATTTATAGCATTTTAGTAATGCCATTTATGAGAAATTAAATCTCAATCTCTCTTTACTGTCCTGTATCTAATTTTAGTTGCACACAGAGTTGCTCTAGTTGGATGAATTTTTGAGAAATTAGACCAAACTCGTCTTAATCAAATTTCAGTTCCACGGTGAGAACATATTTCGTTTGATATTCAAGTTATATTATGATTTGATACCACACAGGATCATAATTAAAAAGTTTATTTTAGAAATTGTAATAAAGTACATGTTCTAATTTATAGCATTCTATTAATGCCATTTATGAGAAATTAAATTTCAACTGGCTTGTGTCTAAGTTCAGTTGTACAGAGGAACAGTAAGAACACATTTTTAGCTGATATATCAAGTTATACTATAATTTGATTACAAACAGAATCATAATTAGAAAGTTTATTTTAGAAACTTTAATAAAGCTCCTACTGTAATTGATTGCAGTTAATAAATGCCATTTTTAAGAAACTAAATCTTAACTGGCCTGTATCTAATTTCAGTTACACAGAGAGAACGCACTTTAATAGTTCTAAAACGTCACATTATGATAAAATAAATGCTCTAATTTATCGCATTTGTTACTTCTACTTTTGAGAAATTAGTTTCATACCAGCTTTAATCATATTTTAGTTACACAGTGAGGACGCATTTTTAGTTGTTTAACAAGTCGTATTATTCGAACATTTACCCGCAGCCAGTCAGCTAAGAAATATGTTGTAGTTTATCGTATTATTTAATTTTGAGAAATTAGATCCAAGTTGGTCTGTATCTAATTTCAGTTGCACACATGAGACGAAGCACTTGAATAGTTACAAGTCAAATTATGATTAGAACATTCATCAAATTTAAGTAAAATATATGCACTAATTTGTTGATGATTTTTTGAAATTAAATCCAAACTAGCCTTAACCAAATTTCGGTTGTGCAGTGAAGACGCATTTTAGCAGTTGTTACAGGTTATATTATAATGTGATAACAAACAGTAGCATGATCAAAATGTCTATTTTACAAATTTAAAGTACTTGCTCTAGCTTATCGCAGTTAGTAATATGCAATTTTTGATAAATATAATCCTTACAGGCCTGTTTTATTTTAGTTGTACACAAAGGACGCATTTTAATGGTTATAAAGTCAAATTATGATTAGAACATTTATCAAACAAATTTAGCTAAACTAAATGCTCTAATCTATCGCATTTTTGAAAAATTAGATTCAGTCAGTGTTGAGTTATACAGTGAGGACGCATTTTAGCTGATATTTACAAGTTATATTTTGTTGTAAAAACAAACAGAATCATGAATTGAACGTTTGTGACGCAAAATACTTGCTCTAGTTTATCACAGTTAATTAATACCGTTTTTCAGACGTTTACGAAACAAATTCTGCTAAGATACACGCTCTGGTTTATTCCATTTTCTATGGCATTTTTGAAAAAATAGATCCAAACTTACCTATATCTAATTTCAGTTGCACACAGAAGTCGCACTTTAATGGTTATAAAAAGTCAAATTGTGATTAGAAGTTAGAACATATATCAAACAAGTTTAGCTAAAATAAATGCTCTAATCTATAGCATTTGTGAAAAATTAGATTTAATCAATGTTGAGTTGCACAGTGAGGACGCATTTTAGTTGATATTTACAAGTTATATTTTGTTGTGAAAACAAACAGAATCATGACTAGAACGTTTATGACGGAAGTTCTGCCAAAATACATGCTCTGGTTTATCGCATTTTCTATGGCATTTTTGAGAAATTAGATCGAAACTTACCTGTATCTAATTTCACTTCCACGCAAACGACGCATTTTTTATTATTATACGAAGTCATATTATGATTAGAACATTTAGCGAACAAATTTAGCTAAAATACTTTCTCTTGTTTGTCGCATTTGTTAATGGCACTTTTGAGAAATTAGATCCAACCTGGCGTTACTCAAATTTAAATTGTACAGCGAGGAAGACACATTTTTTGCTGTATAATAAGTTATATTATTATGATTCGAACGTTTATTAAACAAAGTCAGCTAAGATACATGTTCTACTTCATAACATTTTTGAGAAATTAAATCCAAACTGGTTTGTAACTAATTTCAGTTGCACACAGAGCACGCTCTATAATATATATTACACCTAACAAGTCAAATTATGATTAGAACATTATCAAATTTAGCTGAAATATGTGCATTAATTTATCGCATTTGTTAATAGCATTTTTCAGAAATTAATTCCATTAAAAAGGGCCTATATCGAATTTCAGTTTCATACTGAGAACGCATTTTTAGCTGTTCAACAAGGCATATTATGATTCGAACATTTATTAAACAAATTCTGGTAAGATGCAAGCTCTAGTTTATCGCATTTTTTGTGAGATTTTCGATAACCGAACTGGCCTGTATTGAATTTCAGTTGCACATTGAGGAAGCATTTTTAACTGTTAAACAAGTCATAGGATTCGAATGTTTATGAACCAAAGTCATCTAAAATTTATGTTCTACATTATAACATATTTTATGACATTTTTGAGAAATTAGATTAAAAGTGGCCCTTATCGAATTTGAGTTGCGGTCAATTAAAAACTTAACTTGAGCGAATTAATTGTAACTGCAGCCGTTAATAATCGTTAAGCAGCATTAACGGTCGCAATCAAGCAATTGCTGTGTCGTTAGTGAGATCTTTATGTAGGTTCGTAAAGAATTACCATTGTACAAAAATATACCGCTATACATACCTACCTACGTATGCACGCAGCTGTTACATACAACTGCATTTAACCGTTCCCCGTTTTAAGGAAAGAATGCGTTTTGGACTTTTTGATTATAATGCGGCGTTTATGTTTACAAAACAACGCAGCAGTAAATATTTACTACTTTGTGCTACTAGTTATTAAATCGAGGGCACGTTTCGGGCAATATCCGGAATTTTTCCGCGATACTCAAACAAATCAGTAGTTAAGGGGATTTAATAATAATTACCTAGACACCTGATGTTTTGTTTGTACAAAATTCGAAAACTAGGCGCTAAAACTACAGAGAAAAATTGCGGCTACTTACGTGCGAGTACAAAGATAATTATCCAATGAGATCATCGAAGAGTAGGTAACAGAAGTGAATTCGAAGACGTCTACACTCACAAAAATGTTACACAAAAAGCAATTAACAATAAGCGCTATTTAAATGTGTTCTGCGACACGTACACGTGAGTTTCCGAGTGTTACGCACTCTCGGCACCGCCAGAGACGATTTGGGTGCGATTATGAGTGATTCCGGGTGCAAATTACGCGATTTTGGGGGTGTTTTACGGATCAAGAGCGCTTGCCGTCACAAGATGGCCGGACCTAGGCTTGGTGTCAGTCCGATTGCTTGCCAACCCCCCTCCCGCTGTGCACGGAACCCCCCGTAAACGTCCAAAGGTTTTCATTCTCGCTTCTCTGCCCTCTTCGTCGCACAATGTACGTGCAGTTACATCGCAGGCGGGTACACACTAGAAAAATTACGCTGATTACTCATTTTTCTGCGTGTGCTGATAAGAACGCGATTTGGGAGTGTTTCGGGGAAAGTGCGAGAGGGATACTAGTGCGAAATTGCCCTAATCACCGTTTTTAGCCACTCCAGAGAGTGCCCTGTGCTGGTGCATGGGATGTGGGCGTGTGATTACGCAGGCCAACGCATAATTAATATGTTGATTAATGTTTCCGCTGTTAATTGCAGTTAATCGCATGAAACGGTGAAATCCTATTGTGATATCGTTTTAACACCAAGGTATGCTTTTTATTTACGTTTACGTCTTAAGTTGATGAGATGCACCTAGTGACGATTAGAAATTTCAACGTTTAACTCGCAGCACGATAAACAGATACAATGCTGGGTGTTTAGTTTTTTTTTAAATTATCTGCAGATTGATAAACCATTTGATGCAACATTACTAATCTTATTACTTTTATTAGCTCTACTTAAAGTTCATTTCCCGGCTTTCTATTAAGTATTGAATGTTCGACCAAGTGGTTAGCTGAAACGCAACTGAACATAAATAATATCCAAATGCTCAGTGGCGGCACTATATGTTTTTAACCGGAGGTATATAACTTGTAAGTATTTTTTATTGCACCACAGACGGTCCCAACGCGCCTATATAAAGAAGAGTAAACATAAATCATTAAAATGGCATCAATCACATTGTTGGAAAGCCATATAGAAATTAGGAGTTTAAAAGTAATTGCTGTTTTGAAATATTCATATTTTTCTTAATTGTACATCGATCTGAAATATAAAAACACCTCCTTATAAAGAAACAAATGGGGTTTAATAATAATATCATATTAATTGAACGGCTTCTCGCAGTATAATGAAGAGCCTTATTACGTTATTTGTTACTACTTTATTTTAATTGTATAAACCTCGTTTTAATGTTATTGTTTGTAACTGCTGTACCTGTACCGTATGTTTAACTGAATGCTAAATGAACTGTAAAAAAACTAGCAAAATATTTCATATATAGGGTCATTTAGTGATTTTTTCTATATAAAGATTTTCTTGCGAGGATCTTAGCCTTCAGACTCAATTGCTTATAAAACTACCTCTATATTATGATATAGAGCCTCCATATTGTGATGTTTTTCTTTCCAACTTTTAGGATGTTGCTCAGGTATACGGATAAAATTTTGAGCGGCTTATTAAATATTTGTGATTTTCCAAGAATGTTTTATCTTCTTAGCCACGCATAAATTTAAGTTTGTAAGCGGATTATAAAATGTTTACAATTTTTTTTATAGAAGTTGTACCTTTGTACAGCTAATGGCCAATTTTTGTTTGATCGAATAGGATAATCTTGGGTTTTCACATCTCTTAATGTGCAGTTTATCTAACATTGTAGGTACATGCGTTTGTTAGTTGCTATCCTGATATGATATAAAATGGAGTAACTATTGAAGGCAAGTTAAAGGTATCGGAAGACGACGATAAGGGTGTCAAAGAAAAATATGTTGCCGCAAATTGTGGTATTGCTGCCAACAATGTGTCGGTAATCGTAAAAAACAGCGAAAAGGTATTAAAACAGAACGAGGAACTTGATTCGGGCTGCAAACAAATTGGGTTGTATATTTTCAGTTTCATAATGAAAATATCGCTTGAATTGTTGCCTATCAAATATATGAGATTAATTTCGTATTTAAGCATGAATTCTGTATAGTGAGGTTATATAGTGTTTTTTTGTACTTTCCAACATCACCATTTGGGAGTTCGACTGTACCTATCATATAGTGGTTCCACAGTTAATAGCAGGATACAGAATTAAATAGAATAGGACAACAAAGGTACTCTCTCTCTCTCTTTACATTACATTACTTATATGCGAATGTTAAAGACGCCTTAAGTATTTCGCCTATCCACGAGTTACGGAAATAGAAGATGAAGTTCTCTAAAAAGAAAGATACGGATGTGCTCGTTTACCTGTTCACAACCGGTATAGATTTCGCTTTTAGACCGGTTGTAGCCAGGTTAACGAACATATACGCATCTTTTCTTTTACTTAGCGAACTTCGTCTTCTAACGTGTAACGGAAAGAGAGACAGTATTTTTGTTGTCCTGTTCTATTTAATCCTGTAGCCTGCTATTAACTGTGGAAACACTATCATTAATGATAATGATATGAAAAAAAGTTATATAAACAAAGTATGGCTTGTAATGGTTTAACAATATTGTCCAACAACAACCTAATACTAATTTTGCTGCTATAAAAACGAAATCCCTTTTCTATTACATATTTCCACATTTGCTTCTTTCTTGGGATTTGAATGTATGAACTTATCATAAGATAAGTAATTTATTCCTATAGCTAATATGTACAAAATTTTGGTATGCTTACGATTCTCTAATTAAATACTGTCCTAAATGTAGATAAATCGGCTCACAGACGTTACAACTGGCGGTACAATATGCAGATTGGACCGGCGGCGGTAAGAACGGCTTGCAATATGAAAACTTAGCCACTAACGTTCTGACTTAAATCCAGATTAGTTGTACAGGACTTTATCATATACAGACGTGTAGACTCCGGTGAGTGTAGTACAACGTACAACATTTTTAAATTTCTATGCTTTTCGCAAGGCATACAAAAGTTTAAAAAAAAGTAGCTTCAATTTTAGTACTTCTGTTAGAAGCAAACAAAAAAAGGTAAGAAAAAGGTGCAAAACTTGGTTACTGCAATAACATATGTATTCACATGTGAATTTACTATACGAACAACGTGTCAGCGTGTAAACATTTCAAAAATTATCCAATTTTACGACTAATAAGCATGCCATACTGCCACACGATATGACCGCGTTGGACTATAACGCCACCACACACGTTGCAATTGTTGTTCGAATGATCGAATCAACTTGTACGATAAACCGTATCGTTTGTGGACCCTATTACTGTATTGGTCAAACAGTATGAGGCTTCTCATTAGCAAGACAACAATTTTCAATTAAATCATAAACTACCAGTATGTGTCAATGTATGGCTTATCATTAACTTGCGCAGATGCCAATGCATTCATAACGAAACCAGTTTTGCCAAATTTTGCTACCAGCTGCAGGAAACCTTCCAAACTTCATGGATCAATTTTTTAAACCGTTACGGGTACGAAGTTTTCGGGTCGAATAGGAGTTTACAAGCTCAAAATAACCGAAATTTGTAAAAACCCATTTCCAGCACATGAAATTTTGCATAAACTCGTAAATCGTACCTATGCTGAGATCTTCCTGCACCGGTTTTAAAACAAATTCGGTGCTACAATTACAGTCGCACCTCAATAAGTCAAAGTTGAGGGAAAATCAAAAATAATTTGAGTTATAGAAAATTTGGGTTATCAAAAATAGCTGAAAAATGATATACCATACACATTTAATCTTTATTATATTGCAAGAACGGAATATACGGAATATACCTACTGTTCAATGTCTACAGTGAATGCTGTACTATACTATTGAAGGTCAATTGACATGCCGCCGCGAAAGTGTAAATGGTCATTGACCGGAAGACTGCCATACATAATAATTAAAAAAACGCGCAATTATTTCTGAGAAATATAACTTCGAGTACAGAAATATTTACTAATAGCAAACCTAGTTTAAGGAATTAAAAAAAGCTTTGAATTATCAAAAAATTCGACTTGAAATTTGAGTTAACGATATAAAAATATGAGTATTGAAATAGGTATTTGGTGGGAAAAGAGCTTCTAGTTCGAGTAATAAAAAAATTGAGTTATAGTGGTTCAAGTTAGCAAGCCACGACTGTGGTAAATTCTAACTACAAAAATTCTATTTATGTTTGAACAGACAATACCGTTGTTGGCAAAGTTGCATAAGAATTAACGACGAAGATATGAGCAATTTAAAATACCACTTTCTTTTGAAAATCCTATACGAGGGCTTATTGACATATAGTTGACCTAGCCTAGAAAAAAACTACATGTCATTATTTGACGTGCTGTGTGAGAGCTGGCATTGTCATGATAAAGAATGATGCGACGTTTTCGGTTGTTTTCCTGATATCGTCGATGACTTCTGGCAAACAAATTGTTGTATAACATTCAGCGTTAACTGTTCTTCGATCCTCTAAAGAGTCTAAAGGAATGATTGCGACATGTTCAGTACAAGCGAAGAAACAAGCGATCATTTTCTTGGAAAAGCTTCGTGAACGAACAATTCTTGTGGGATTCGGTTCATCTTGGAACACCCAAACAGTGGATTGTTGCTTTGTTTCCGGTTCATACGAATACATACATCCAAGTTTCGTCACCTGTTCCGATGTTGTATACGGATTTTGCAGTTCCTCGGTCGAATTTTTTAAGCAGTTCCTTACACCAATTAACACGAGCCTTTTTTTCGATCACTGTAAACAAACTACTCATCAATTTCTAAGCTGCCACAGTTTACACAATAACAAATGTCAAATTTTACGATTATAATAATGACACATCTCCACCGCCACCTAGTGACCGTTTGTAAAAACTTAGATGGCTGCCCTTGTAAAGAGTAATTCTAATCCTTTAGAAAAAAAATGGTTATTCTGTTCTGCAAATCACGACTCCACAGCATCGATTACATTTCGTTTGTCATACATTTTTGTCCTTTCAATGATTTTTCGGAAAGATAATAATCAGATGGCGCCAAATCAGGAGAATATGGTGGATGATCGACAATTTCAAACGCCGATTTCATTGATATTCGATTTTGCTGCTTCACCTGACATAGTTTACTTTTCTTATTCACAATTTCAAAATGACATCGCTTTTCTGCTAAAACTTTACACGTGAACTTGTCAAAGTTAATACTTATTTCCATAGCAACGCGATTATTTTTGTATGCTAGAAATATTCAAGGCCTGTTTAGTAATACCTCCTCGTATATTGCAGATGTTTTGAAAATCATTGAGTATAAAAACTTTCATATTCCTCCATACTCCAATCTTCATCCAAATATGCTACTGGCAGTGGTATAACAAAGACGACCCCGCAATGCTAGAGGCCCCAGCCCTTGTCTGTGTGACTTACAGTTTTGAAAGAAAAAAGGTAAACTACAATATAAGTATTTAGCACACAAATTCACAACAATTTGTTTGCTAGAGCAAACATCATAGCAAAAAACAATTCTATTTAAATTCTTAGCTGTATAGACGTGACGGCCACATCAGATTTCATTTATGATTAGACAGGTCATAAGTTTTATATTGTTCAATATGTAATATTAAGATGACAAGATAAAGAACTGAGTTAGCAAATGGACCATTAAATGTTGGTAATCACATATAATACACAATCATCAATAAAAATTGTGCATTTTTTATATTTCTCATTTTTTGTTGTAATTAAGTCACATTATTTTCAAAACGCATCATTATAGCGGGTAGAATGACATTTCTGGCCTCCGACTTAATAAAGTTCAGTTGGATGTGATCCATTTGCTATGGTCTACACGTCGTTGGTTGTTCGCACTCTGATCTACATGTTTTTAAATAACTGAAAGAAAAATTAGTCAGAATAAATAGCCAAGCGAATTTCGACATGACACTGAAATATTCAGAATCGGATTCGACCTGCATCCCGGAAAACATAGGTTATTTTTATGAAAACAGTACTTTTAGTTAAATGCCAGTTTCTCATATGCTACACGGTGAAAACGATTTTCAAAAACTGAAGGATGAAGTGTTGAAGAATGTCCGCGCAGCTTTATTATAATTGATGGGAGCTACGTACGTCATTATACTTACCATGATGGTACATCGTGTAAACCATCGTTTACGTATTAGGTATTAGCGTTGACTGAAAAATTAATTTTTCTGTCAAAGGTATTACGTAATGCGTTGACTTCATTACGCCAGCGAACGAAACATAACAAACAGATTTATGATTATACAATCATTTACGTGATTATAGAAGTTAGTGATAATGCTTAGTGGAAATATCACGTCTTTAAAAGACACAACTGCAATATACTATCATACCAGCATTAAAATAAACTACTTCTCCATCGTATCGTATTATACTATAGAATTCGGAACCCACATTAAGTTGTAGGTCCTCTGTGTTTCGCATTGGCTTAGACAAATGCATATTATTATTGTATAAAATGGGCCGAAAACTAACAACCTAGTTAAAATCAGTGGCTGCGATTAAAGGGGGGCTGTTGGACCCCCAGTTTTTCAATGATATTTTTAAAAATTCATAAAATTAAATTATAATTATGGTATGTTAGATATTTGAACACACTTTCATCCCCCCCATTTATAATTGCAAATCCTTGTCCTCTATATTATGGAACCCAATGGTCGCCGCTGGTAAAAATATATATAAAAAAAATTTAAACGTCGTTCAACAAATCTAAATAATAGGAGTTGCACTGCAATATCCACATTTTAAAAATTCTTACCTAACTTATGTATAGTTTCGTCGTCCCTCAAAAATTTCGTTTGCAGTAAGCTGTAGATCAGATTTCAGACCAATATTTTGCAAGAATAATAAATATGCCTCATTTAAAGCAGTATCTATTAATGGCTATACAAGAAACTTCGGAAAATAGCATTGGCAAGATACTTTTAATTTTATTATTTTATGTCGTATTTATCAACAAAATACCCGATAAGCTTGATAATAAAAATTTAAACGCATGTCTCAGCTTAATCTAGAATATTATAACCTGTATTTCAATCATATGACAGCTGTCAAATATGTATAATGATATTTTGATAACTGTTCAATAATTGCAATAGCAGTTATAATAATGAATTAATGTAATGTATATTTTATAGTTACATAAAGCATATTGATATTATGTAGGGCGCGATCCAAGAACAACGCTTTATCGCTGTCTCCTATAGAATAAAAATTACAGGTCTTTGATTAATTCATATTTTGTAACGCCACGCGATTTTCATGACACCGCATTCGCCAATTTGTCTAACCGAACTACACTGGTTTTGTGCCAAAGGCGACCGCGAATAAGCTTTTTCACCACACCGAACAACAAACCGTCGTATTTGCAAACCATTACTTTCTTAGAGGATCATAAAACGGATACTATTCCCATTAAATCAGTGAAGTTCAGGATTTTACCATCAAATAGACCTTTCCATTAATTATTGCTTTTAATCATTCTAAAAAGTTCTTTGCAGTTATTCCAAAAAAATTAACACTTAAATATAAAACGATTCTTAAATGATGTACATATTCTGGACCACCTAAACGAGGTTTGAGAACCTCGAAACTGGACCAGTAATAATTTCGAGAAGTTGGCGTTTACACCATGTCCAAGCTTTCTTTAGTGGCAATAAAAACTAAATCTTTTATACTTACTAAAGAGAAACCGCGAAGTGTTGAAAGTAGCTATTTTAAGGTAGGATTTATGTAAACGCTGATCCAACTACAATAGCAGCAAAAAATTATAAGGTCACTTTAATGTTAGTATTACGCTGTTTACGAACCTACCCGCCATAGAGGTGTATTTGAAGGGTGTAATATTTGTTTTTGGCTTACTTGCAACCAAGAACGAAAAATAAACGTAGGTATACGACAAGTTTTAAGTTAAATTTATAGTAAATTTCGTGATTACAGAAATATCGTTAGAATGGCTAACTTTTAACAATTATTTGCTAATTCTCGATGCCCTGAAAACGTTTGCTGAATTTTTTAAACATTTGTAAAACTTATGTTTTGCATTCTTAGGATTGTTTAGTGTAAATACCAATATTTATAATCTATACCCATTTCCTTTATATTACACTTTAATAAATAAGATGGTGGAAAAATGAATGTTTTATTGACTTTATTATGTTATTTATT
>JABXWE010043005.1:0-13041 GCA_014611495.1 Limonius californicus | reverse complement strand
ACAGGTACAGAAAAATAAACATAAAAAACTAAAGAAGCTCTTCAAAATGACCACGGTTTTCCTGCAGGCACAAATTTACTGATCGTTTCATACTATTAAAAGCATTTATAAGAATTTGAGGAGTTATATTGGCACAATGTTCCGTAATTCTGTGTTGCAGTTCCTCGATATTGTTAATAGGGGTCTTCTATACATTATTTTTCAGATAAGGGAATATAAAGTAATCTAAAATAGTCAAGCTTGGTAATCTTGGTGGAAATTCTGGATTTGAACGTAAACTAATTATTCGATCTTCAAAACATTCACGAAGGTAATTGAGGGTCTCTTGAGCGGTGTGGGCCGTCGCGCCATCCTGTTGGAAGTAGCCTTGCTGGAGCGCATCCTCATGAAGCTGATTGATAAATTCACGTACAATGTTCCGGTATCTCTGAGCAGTAACAGTTTCATGGAAAAATATGGGTCCGATAATACGTCTTCGAGACACAGCAATCCAAACACCAACTTGTAACGGGTGAAGGGGAGATTCAAAGTATGCGGATTTGTAGCACTCCATAACCTCACATTTTGTGAATTTATATACCCCGAAAGGGTGAACCAGGCCTAGTCAGAAGAAAACGTTAAATTTAACAATTCGTCGTTGTTCATTAAATTTTGTTGGAACCACTGACAATACAAAATTCTTCTATTGTGATCTGCTGGTAGCAACTCATGTAAAGCAAGAATTTTGTATGGGAACAGCATTATATCTTTTTTGACAATAGTATGGCAAGTTTCTAATGATAAACCAGTCTCTTGCGAAAGTGTACGTAGTGATGTAGTGGGTTGCTCGTTCAAACGTTGACGAACATCATCAACTGTATTTTGAGTACGAACTCTTGGCCTTCCAGCTCTATCTCTATGAGTAATGCTCCCTATATCTCGGAATACATCAACACATCTTCTAAGTGCGCTGTAAAAATCTCCTACAAGGACAGCAATATCTGGAAATTGTTGCCGAAATTCCTCTAAACATGGCACCGCACTGTAAATCCATTTGCCGTTCTCTCGAACACCAACAACAACAGTGATGACAGAATTTTAAAGTTCGCATTAGACGTTATTTTATTATTCCATCGCCAACCCTTATATAATTACTTTTTGAACTCACGGTGCTTGCTATCTATGAATCGTGTCGTTTAGTTTAAAAGAAAGTGAGCCGTAGTTTTTAAATGAAATGTAAGGTAAATATAATATTCATCATCAGCATTCATCATGCCCACTGTTAGACATCGGGCGTTTCTCTGCCACGTGTTTCCCCTCAGCGCTAAGCTAGAAACACGGGGGACCTACAGTTTAACGTCGAATCCGAACTACAGAAATTCCAGAGGAGGTTGCTAATCGAATAGGGAAATTGTGTGCGGTGGGTTGCAGACGAGATGTTTATAAACTGCTTAGTAAATGCTGAGTTATCGAACCCATGGCAGAATTAATGTTTTGCTCAAAAAGCGCGGTTATTCAGTCTTCCGTGTATTTCGGACAAATAAAACTAAATGATTATCGATTTTAACAGAAGAGACATTACCTTAATTCTTCTAAATGGAACACCCTTAAAGTAAAAGCAACATCATTGTATACTACTGTATGTATTGCAACGCATGTCTCGCCCTACAATACTTTCGATATTTCCGAATAAACATATTTAATTTATATGATACACAAAAGCGCTCGGCAAGTTTAGGTAAACTCGAAAGAACTAAACATTCTCTTTTGATTTAGAGAATGCACGTGAGCGAACAAGATTGATTCAACCTTAAAACATTCAAATGCAGGAGTTACGACGGCTAAACCAAATTACTTCGGCACCAAGCTGGATATCATATAACTCGAATTTTATTATTAATAATAAAAGAAGATAAGATCGCTCCAGAAAACATAAATAGATTTACATATTCCACTAGGCGGAGCCTTTACAGATCGTGAATGACCGACCTATAGCAATATAAGAGTCATAAAAGTTTGATAAGTTTCGCGGAAATTAATTTACACCCTGCAATAACTGTTGGGCGTGGAATATGATATACGATATGAAACCTAATACAAGGGTTTTCAAAGATAGTGTCTAAATATTAACAACTAGTCTGTAATGTACGAGGAGTGTTTAAATTTAAACAGGAATCTTTAAATCAGAACCTCATCTGAAGAAAATTACCATATCCATGCCAATTGTTTCGCTATAGTACTATTTTGATAGTTGCAGTTACGATGTCGGAAAATTCGGTTGATAGTAGGGCGAACCAGTTCATAATAATCATAATTCTTACGAATGAAAGCATAACTACGACTCAAATTCTTACAAGATGCGAGCACAATACGGCGATCAATGTCTTTCTAAAAGTCGGATGTTTGAGTGGCCAAAATCTTTAGAGATGGAAAAATGGGCCTCATGTACGAGAAGCTGCAAATTCGGTTAATTGTGAAAGTTACGAAAAATTTAAAGTCATTATTCAGCAGGACCGACGGGTAGCAGTTTGTTTAATTGCCCAAAATTTACAAATTAATGTCGAAAGTGTTGAGGACATCATAAAAACCAAAGTGAAGTATCTTAAGGTAAGTGTCAGATAGGCTCCGGGCTTGCTGGCCAAAGAACACAAGTTGAATCGTTTGCAAATCGCTTCTTCTTTATTGCAGTGTAACGTGCGCTTTCTTACGCCTGGTTGTTTGGCATTTAAATTTTCATTACAGCATTTTGGATTGCATATATAAATGTTTGACTAATTCAGTTTTGGCCTTGTGGAAGTTTCGTGTCATTTACTCGTGTATTTCCGGTTCAGGAAATGGTGAATTTATGGGTTTTCCGTTTAAAACATAACTATACGAGTTCTCATAGGAGGTGCACGTGTTTTGAGTTAATTTAGAAGTCGTTTTAAGACTTGGAAAGATTTCCGATTTAAATTTTCAAGACACATTTGGGAAGTTCTTAGGCATCGATAGTTGATGTGAGTTCCCGGGAGTTGATTCCAATTTGTGTGCAATTCTTTTGAGAGAGTTCTTTTCGCCAGTTAACATCTGTTGGTAAGCATAGAAAATCCAAATTTCTCTTGTTTCATTTCTAAGACTATTTAAATTATGTAGGCGGAATTGACTGGGATTAGAATTGACAGAATTAACAGTCATTTGTGAAAAATCGAAAAGATCCTGTGGGTTCGAGACAAGCGGAATTATCTACAGTGTAGCGAACGAGTATAACAGGTGTAAATCGAGATACGAGATCACAGGTGTGTCAATTCTTTTAACATTCAATTTTCACATATAATTTCGAGGATACGAGGGATTCCGGAAAAATTTTAGTTTAATAGCAAGAAATCATAGTAAAACTTGTAATTGTATATTTAAACTGGTAACAAGACTAAGTACACTTTAATTAGTGAATGTTTAACCTCAATTGACTTTGTATTTTGTAAATATTGGTGATAATTTTCCTTGAAATTTTGGAAATAATTGTTAAATGGTCAACAGTATCATTAAATTTTCTTTTATTGTTTGGAACTCAGTTAGAAAGGGGGAATAGTGCGGAAGTTTAAATCTTGATTAATAGAGAGACGATACCATTACCATTATAGCGGTAATTATACATCTGGGTATTTAATTCGCGAGGCCTCGAGGAATCTACAAATACTTAGCGGGTTGATCGTGAATGTCATTAAGATTGGAAGCGAAATAAATGCTTCGTAGTCTAGATATCATTTCGCATTATTGCGTTCCCGATATATTAAAAATCTTGGTTTTTTATTTGTTTACCGGAAGGTACTGTTAGCCATGATTGGTTAAATACTGTTATATATCATATATAAATATATCGTTATTGGATACATATTTTAATATCAATTGGTTGTGTTACAAAGATTGAATTGCGAATCTTTAGATAAATTGAAATTTGATAATTTATTGTTGTGTTTTATTGTGTCTTGGGTTAACATAATTTACTTGGTGATAAATTGAGCAATTACCGAAGCAATGTAAGTTTGAACCCCAGGAATGTTCCTGTTTACCTCGTTTTATATTTCAAGGACGAAGGATATTTTAAACAGGTGGCTCCTAGGCTTATCCAACCCCCCTTCTTCGACTGTACCTGGTCGACCCTTGTCCTTGATACCTGGACCTTGCATCGTAAATGGTATTTTCGGTTGTATTGCTTCTATATAGGATAACAGAATTGTCGCCGTCTGTTCGACTAGGCGTTACAGCAGTGATATGAGAGGGAACGAGATAAATATTTGGACTTAATTGTGTCAACTGATGAAACCTGGGTACATTATTTTACTTCGAATTTAAAACATGCAGGCATGCAGCAAATGCAATACTCCTATTGTTATTATGGATTCATAACCAGAAAATCGTTACCAAGCGCATTACACATTTAATACGAATTTAAGTAAGCGTATAGTAAACTTTCCGGAGAAGGAAAAAAAAGTTACAACGAACGTACTGATCTACGTAAAAACAGAGAAGAATAAGGGTATGGGGACGCATGTAGATAGGGTGTGGGTATGCCACTATGTGTATGTGAAAGAAATACAGAAAATGACTAGTAAGGTTCATATGAACTTGTTGAGTCAAGTAAAAGATGATTATAGCATAAGAATCAGAAATAGAGGGAACAGAGAGAACGGTGGGGTTAAATGCGGAGTGTATGCTGGATAGAAAATTTGTATGCAGGATGGCGTGTAAGAGAAGAAAGACAGAAAAGTTTTAACTATGTTTTCATGAATACGCTGGTTCCAGTTATGTACGTATATGCAAAACAACAGAAAACGATATAAAGAGAGAATTTAAAGAAGAATTTGATAAAACGGGAAAAAAGCAGCAATCTGGACATTTACACCCGAAAAGGCTTAATAGGAAAATACAAGCAGTTAGCTATTTATATGGGTAACCATATATGAAATAAAAGTTAGAAACACGCAACAGGTTGAATAGTAGAAAGCGAAGAAGGTACAAAATGTAGAGAATAAAGTTATGCAATTCAAAGAAGAAGAAAGATAAAATAGGGAAAAATGTGAAAACGAGGATACCTATAAAAAAAAGTAACATGCAAGAAAAAGAGCTAAAAATATATGGAAGAGAGTGAATGGGGAAACATAAAAATAAAAAGTAATAACAGGAAGCGAAGAGAAACCGGTATAAATCTGGGAATAAAGACAGAAATCCGAGGAAGAGAACAAACGACATGGGGGGCAACAGCTGGGAAGATAAATCGTAGTAGCCAAAGTACAAAAAATGGGCTAGGAATACCATAAATATGGATGGATGGGAGAAAAAAAAGTCATACAGAGAATATGAATGATAATAGAAGCACAATGGCAATATGACAAGATAGAGGGAAACTTCAATACGGAGCGAACGAATACAGAAAAAAATAAACCGCAAAAAATTGGTGGAAGAAAAGTCACAATAATAATTTGGGTAAAAACAAAACTATGTGGAGATGTAGGTATGCAAGAAGGGGAAGGAAATTGGAGATACAAAAGGATAGAAAGTAAGACCAGTTGAGCAGGCAAACATGAAACAAAGGTGCTGTGGAGGGAGTCGCTGAGGAACGATAGTAGGAGTGGGGCTGACGGGAAGATGAGAACTTACTTAAATTTTAAGTAAACGAATGAGAACACAGATTTGTTGGATTTTCTTGGGGAAAGCTGCGAAAATGCATCAAGTCATATCCAATTAGAAAATCACCATCTGAAAAACATTTAGACGCTTTGAAACTCTTTTAGGAAACGAAGTTAATTCTAGAAAACGTAGCACAAAATCGATTACGAACATGGAAAATGAAGTAGCAGTAATTAGAGGCCTTAAGAATATCAAGTCGCCAGGCTATGACTTAGTCACCAGTAAAGTACTAAAAGAACTATCCGAAAAAGCCCACAAATTCCGAACAAAGTTGTTTAATACTGTTGTCAGACTGGGTTGCTCCCCTGATCAATGGAAAGTTGCTACTGTAATACTCATATTGAAACCAGGTAAACCACCTGAACAGGCGACCTCGCATAGTTGGTCTATGTGAGGTCGCCTGTTCAGGTGGTAAGTGTGTTTCCACTCCTTTCAACAGTTTTCGAAAAGCTACTGTTATCTAAATTAGGACCTATAATCTTGCAAAATAATTTACTACCACAACACCAACACCACACACACCGTGTGCAGCATTCCACGATCGAACAGGTACATAGATTAGTACATAAAATAAGTAATGCTAGAAACAAAACGCGGTGTTTCTTTACATAGGCCGGGTCTTTGATAAGGTCTGCTATTAAGGCTTACAGTACAAAACCAGCATGTATTACCATCAGATCTCTACCAAGTAGTCAAATCGTAATTAACTAACAGACTTTTTTAGTCAAAGTACAAGGAGAGTTTACTACTATATTCCGAATCAATTCTGAAGTGCAAACAGGGAGCGTTCTGGGTCCGTTGTTGTACTTCCTCCATACGGCAGATTTACCTACAACCAGACTAACAACTATTGCTACATACGCTGATGACACAGCTATTTTGTTATCCCATCAAGACCCCATTATAGCATCCCAACAATTACAAACTCATCTCAGCAAATTACAAATTTTGTTAAAAAAAATAGCGTGCTGAAGCAAATTAAACAAAATCAGCACATGTAACATTTACGCTGAGGCGAGAAACTTTTCCGCCAGTACTCATCAATGGTCAACAACTCCCTCAACAGGACTCAGTTAAGTACTTAGGGATGCACTTAGACAGACGTCTCACTTGGAAATAGCATATTTGGGCCAAACGTTAGGACTTAAATATAGGAAAATGTATTGGTTGCTGGTTAGAAGTTCACAGTTATCAACAGTTAACAAATTACTACTTTACAAAACAATCCTACGACCAGTCTGGACTTACGGCTTGCAGTTATGGGCTACAGCAGCAAACTCTTCTATAAATATAATCAGAAGATTCCAATCTAAAGTGCTAAGTTAAATAGTGAATGCCCTTTGGTATGTCCCAAACTATATTATAAGTCGCGATCTTGGAATAAGTTCGGTCAGTGAAATGGTCACGAAGTTGAGTGGTAATTATCGTGAGCGGATCAGTGCACACCTAAACAATTTAGCCAGTGACCTACTAAATGTTCGTGTAGTGCGACGACTTAAGAGGTTCAAACCCATGGACCTACCAAATAGATTTGCCTAAATATTTCAAATAATTGACAAATGTTAAATCAAACCATTTAGTTTTAGTTAGTTTCAGCTAGTTATAGTTATGTTCAATAGATATAGTAAGCAGAAGCCTAACTATTTTACGGTATTTAAGGGAAAGTGCTAATTAGGCAATAACCCACAAGTGATTAGCAATATTAAAGAGTTTACTGTATGCCTGTGTACTGTTTGGCAGATTGTAGATAAAGAGGAATCAAGTAAAAAAAGGAATGCTACTTTTTTTCAGCCATAATTTGTTATATATATAATAAAGGACACGGGAAATTGCGAATACGAAATAAAACGAGGAATAGCCATGGCAAGAGATGCAACCACGAAATTGACTAAAATATGGAAAGACATTGCGATATCAAAGCAAACTAAACTCAAGCTGGCTTATACATTAGTATTTCTAATTGCAACGTACTGCGCGGAAACGTGGACAATAAAGAAGAATGACATGAAAAGAATTGATGCGTTTGAAATGAGTGTATACCGTAGAATTCTAGGGATCTCATGGACGCAACACCGTACAAATCAGTCTGTAATAGCAGAGCTCAACATTCAAACACGGCACCAGAATTAAAGAATCCTATCCGAAGTACTTTGGGCAGATAGCGAGGCAAACCAATGACATGGAAAAACTAATTGTGGAAGGCAAAATAATTGGAAGACGACCAAGAGGAAGATCCCCCAACCGATGCATAGATCAGATGAAACCAATAACAGGTCTTGGGGTACATGAAGCCACCCAATTAGCCCAAGACAGAACAGATTGGAAAAGAACCATAAAGAGAAGATTACATTAGGCAGTGTCACCATGCCCTTATAGGGCAAAGAACTGAGGAGAAAGAATTTGTTATATTTAAAATATTTGTGTAATAGTAAATAGCAATTGTTTTTAATGCATTTTTTATTTACTCAGTCTATAAGAAATAAAATGATCATCGTAATTCCAACCGAAATAGCATTCTTTGGATAGCTTGTCTTACAGAGACACCTAAAGGGTGTTTCTTGACAGAATGATATAACAGATAACTTTTAGTTATGTTACTCAGTGCACTTATTTACCATCATTATGGTTATTCTTCAAAGATAATCTTCTTAGGATGGTATAAAGTTTAACCCCAGAGCATAACTGCTGGATATGTTGGGGAGATGCCCACAAGTCGACTTTCAAGGTTAACTTTTCGGTATGTCAAGAAGGTGCCCAAATGATTACTTTAAAGATTAGCGTTTAGACATCTTTTACGGTTAACCAAACGATGACTTTTAAAATTAGCGTTCGGACATACTTTATGGTTAACCAAAAGATGTCTTTCAAGGTTAGCTTCTGGACATCTTTTATGGTTAATCTTTTAGCGACCTTGAGAATGCCTTAAGGTTGCTCTATGGTTGCTAATTTGAGACATAGTTAACCTGTAGGTGAACTTTGGTTGACTAATAGTGGCCTTCTATTTTTGAGAGGTTAACTTTTAGCTGTCTTTTGGGTAAATTTGGTCATGCAGGCGTAATCACAAGATGGGTATTATAGAACTTCATCACTTCCAAACACGTTACTTTGGTACACGAATTACATGAAAATGGCCGTCAGACCAGATGACAATTTTGTAATACCTTCCAGAATCAACCTCTTTTGGATACATCATTTTAAATTGTGCATTGTTTAGTCATGAGGCTGTTAGTAGAGGTAGAGCTGAATGTACGACGAAAGCTTTCGTACCAATGTGATGACTGTCTTTTTCACTACAGTTACAAATTACTAAAATAATGTATATGGAGAAAATTGGACTGGAAGGGGAGTGCGCATACCCAGCTATCCAGAAGCTGCGATGTCACTCCACTAGATTTTTGTTCTTTGGGGTACAATTACAGATATGTATACCAAACTTTGGTGATATTAATAGAATAACACAATAATTAGATAGGAGAGAGAGAGAGAGAGAGAAAGAGGGGAGACAAGAACATGTAACGATAACAATAATGGTAGAAAAATAAGGGAAACAGAGATGCAATTAGTTATGAAATGTTCCATTTAACCATTTTTGGTGCCACCATATCAACTGCTTTTTAATTCTCTTGTTTGAATATAAAGGAGAGTGACAAATTGGACTTTAACCTGTAGCAAATTAAATAGTCGCAAACTTAATTGTGCGTTAATGACATTATGATCCTTTCTGGCGATTCTAGAAACTGCCTATTATATTTACATGATTTTTAAAGCTTGTTGGATGCGTGATTAATGTTCCATGACAACATTATAACCTTCCGTAAATTTTGGGAAGTTCCACTTCCAACAATTTCGATCGTAGAAGCTGATAACCAGCAAATTTCAAAAAAGAGAACTCTCGTGTTAAGAAGCCATCTTTATAAGGTTAGCGGCGCGATATATCACTAAATTGTTTAGCCTTGTTAATCGATTTCTGCTTTGCCTACTTTGCCTTCCTTATCTAGCACGGCTATTTGTTCATTTGACAAACGCTTATGTTTATAGTAGTGTGTGCACATTATCGTTTTTGTAAGCACGTTTTTCTTGAACGAACAATTATAAAATAAAAAAGTTTTAGCTGCTACATTCCAAGAATGTAATAAATCACAAAAAGGAAATTATGCGTAATTCATAATACAAGCTGGAATTTTATGCAAAGCACATATTCTGTAACTTTGAGAAGCCATTACAGAGGCCTTTGTTCTGTAGCAATTAAATCTTAAAAAGCATTAAGTGCATTAATTCGAGAAACATTTTTGTTTCTGTCATTTTTCAATGGTAATTTGCTCTAGGAATCGACAAGATTACGATCAACCGCTGACAGAATTGGGCATTTAAGTTTCCTGAAATCATTTCTCCATAAATCGTTTTTACCCTGCAATGCGTATGTTTCTGAACAGAGTGAAGCAGAATATACATACAGGGTGCAAATCTGAAGTTCAGAATTAAAATACCTACAGATGAGAGAAAATGAGAGAAAAATTGCGCTTTGTTTACTGATTTAGAACAAGAAATATCTTCTTTACAATTTTTTAATCTGTGCGTGAAATATCGCAAAAACCATTAAGTTGACGATTAAGTAATTCTGAAGAAAAGGCTTTTCCTCACAAATTATAGAAGAAGAAATCACAGAGGAAATAAAAGCCAAACGTACCTGCAATTAAATTAACAAGCCTATTAAACTAACTTAAGCGATTTATAAAACAACCACGAGTTATTACTAGGCTTGTAAAAATGACACAGTATACTCCTCGTATGACGAAAATTGTCAATTACACTTAAACCAGCAAGAAAATATATGAAGAAGATCACACCGTGTCCCAGCTCCGCAGAAAAGCATTCAAGACCATTTAAGTACGCACTGCAATTTTCAGCTGAAGAAAGATATTCTTTGAGTGCTTTGTCTCTTACGAAATGTTACGATTTCCTCTCTTATGCCTGAGTTGTGCGTTTTTAATGTACAACACAGATACAGGACCCACAGCTTAAAGTGGGCACCGAACCAAAGGAAGTGTAAACGCTTCTAATCCAAAGAATATTTACTAGGCAGAATGCCTCGCTGGTTTACCATTGCCTTGCGAGGGAGAACGGCCGTTAAATATGCGATGTTCCTTTACGGGGAATTGAACCCCAGGCCTTCAGTGTAGAAATCTAACGCGTTGGCCTCTAGCCCATGACCGATAGTTACTAGAGTGTCGTTATAACATAGAAGTGCTAGTTACAGTTCGTCCAATGGATCTTTTATGTCACGTGACAAGTAATGCGTTTGGTTTAAGATGTAAATACTAATAGCTACTCAAATGAGGTTCTAGTTTCATGAAAATAAAAATTGGCGTTGACGTATAAAAGAGCGGACTATTTAAATTGCGTTCTGCTATGAAATTACTATAAAGCTGTGAAATTTTAAATATTTATCACATTTTTTAACGAATAACCAAAGAACTAAAAGAACGCACGAGTAAACGATTTCACAACCTTTGACAGTTACCAGTTAGTGTGATTTAAGTAACGTAGTAGAAGATCGAACACAAGTTCGGACATGCGTGTACGGTTTTTATCTTTGTCTATCGCACAGAGAATTTTAAAACGCATGTTGCATTTTACATCAACAACCTTAAATGTGTTCTATTTCACCAACATCTAAATCACCTAGATAACATTTTAAGCGTATGTCATTTATTGAATACTCGAATTATCACGTGACATAAAAGATCCATCGGACGAACTGTACCTATTAACGTATAAGCGATTCATTTGAACCACGGATCTGGAAGCTTTCTAATACCTTCCTGGAAGAAGTTTTTAGGTTGCATGCGTATAACTCCCGAACAGCTTCGATAACATCGTTATTTGACTGAAATCATTACCCGGTTACAAATTATTTTAATGGACCGAACAAATAAAAATTGCAGGGAACAGGACTGTGTGCTGCATGCAGAAGAAGGTCCTACTGAAGTTATAATTGTTTTTTCATCAGTATGAGGGTGAACATTGTGAAAGCAAACAGAACTTTGTCTTCTCTTCCATTTGTTCCTGACCGCCCGCTTAAGTTTATTGCACGGAAGTGCCGAAAAATAGTCTGCTATAATTGTACGACCTCCTGAATGGAAATCAAGAAACAGCACTCCTTGACAATCCAAATAAATATTGCCATGATTTTACCACCTGACAATACAGTTTTTGCTTTTTACTGCATACTTAACACATTTTGACTCAGAAGTAAAAGAATGTACCCAAGTTTTTTCAATTGTCACAATTGAGTAAAAATTATTCTAGTTCTCTCCCATACCGCTGCACTAAAGAAGAAACGATTTGCAAACGATTCAACTTGTGTTCTTAAAGTTAATAAGCGCAGAATCCATCTGGCACTCATCGCAAGATCCTTTAGCTTGTTTTTTTATGGTGTATTCAAGGCTTCCGACACGAATTTGTAAATTTTGAGAAATTCGAGAAACTGTTTTCAACTTTTTTTTCATTTTCAGAATTATCCAAAGTTGCAGCTCGTCGTACATGAGGTGCATTTTCTCCATAAGTTCTCCCGTCTTTTAAAGATTTCGACCAATCAAACATTCAACTTTTAGGAAGACATTGATCACCACATTGTGTTCGCAGCTTGTAAGAATGTTAGTTGAATTTACGCCTTCATTGGTAAGAAATTTTGGTAACTATGAATGCTATTGTTGTGTATTAATAATATTTTACAAATGGGTTTTGACAGCATGACAGTTTTCCCATCTGTCATAATCATTGTATTTTCATTTGTAGTAAAGGTAAATTAAAGAGAGAAGTTTGTTTTGTTTTTGTTTGGGGGTTTATTTTCGGGTTTAATTTGAAACTCATCAAAAATGTAATATTTAAGAGGAGAATCATCATCATCATTAAACGAAATGTGGTTTTAATGTCGCAAGTAAAGAATGGTAAAGTACGATGTGTCGGGAGGAGCCGGGAGTTCACGGAGAGCTGTACCAACCAGATGGAGGTGTATACATCTGGGTACCAGACGAATAGCCGTCCAGGGGCATTTAGCGTGCCAAACTACAGTGTAAAGGTTGGTGCTGATAAAAGATAAACTAGTTACGGTGACATTAAAGCAAAGTGACGGTTCTACGAATTTGCACGTGTTATTAATTTTTGTAGAACGTTTTAAATTTTTTTGTAGGAGACGAAGGCACGAGTAATTCCTTGAGATAATAGTTTTATGTTTGAGCTAGTTGGCATAGGTTGTTTGTTTTTTACCATGACTTTTGTTACACAGCAACTTTTTGTCGTTATCAACGTAGGGCGATAATTATAATTATTAAAGGGCGAATAAACTACAGCAAAATATATATATATATATATATATATATATATATATATATA
>JABXWE010043002.1:0-17733 GCA_014611495.1 Limonius californicus | reverse complement strand
GCATCATTACATGACCGCCCACTACGAAACCCTTGTTGTTCATCCTGCCATTCTAACATGTTGTTTAATTTGTTTGTTATAATTTTTGTTGTTAGTTTCAGGCTTGAGTTTAGTAAGTTTATTCCTCTGTAGTTTTCCGGTTTCATCTTATCGCCTTTCTTAAATATCGGGATTAATATACTACTTTTCCATTCGCGTGGTAGATCGTGTTCGCGAAATATTTTTTGTAGGAGTTTAGTGATTTCCTCCATAAGAGCGTTTCCTCCATATTTTAGGAGTTCGTTATAAATTCCGTCTTCTCCAGGTGATTTACGGTTTTTTAGTTTTTAATGGCTTCGGCAACTTCAATTTTGGTTATTTCGACCTCTTCTTCGTTTACGATATCTGGCTCTAGATATATGTGGTTGGGATGTTGTTCAGCCTTGAATAGGTTAGTGAAGTAGTTTATCCATTCCTCTTGCGTGATTTTTTGAGGTTCAATGTACTCCGATACGTCAGTTTTTTGGGTTCGTATGAACCGCCAGATCTGTTTCTGAAGACCGTAAAAGTCGTGTTCTAACTGCGCTGAGAATCGGTCCCAATATTTTTGTTTTATTGCTCTTATTTCGGAGTTTACCCTATTTCGTATTATTTTGTATTCATCCCATGCTTGAGGTGTTTGTTTTTGTCTATATTGCATATATGCCGTATGTTTTTCCTTGGATAGTAGTTTTACTTCGTTGCAAAACCACGGTGTTTTCCGACTGCTTTGTGATTTAGTTGTATTTGTTCTCTTTACGCCCAGGACTTCTTCTGCTGTGTTAGTAATGTTTCTTTTTATTTTCATCCATACTTCGTCCATCGTGTCTGAGTCGTTGATTTTATTTTCTTCTATTTTTTTTTGTTAGTCTTGATTTGTATAGCCATTTTGTCGTATCGTCATGTAGGGGTTCGACATTAATTTTTGTAGAGTATTCTGGTTCGTCTTTCTTTTTTGTTCTTAGATTCATTCTTAACTTTCCCAATACTAGACTGTGATCATTGCCTATGTCAGCGGATGTAAGGGTGCGAATGTCTAGTATCTGTGTTGGGTGTATTTTTCTGTTTGTGAGGATATAGTCGATAATGGATTTTTGGCCACGGGAATTCTGCCACGTGACTTTTTGTTGTGTTTTGTGATCGTAGAATGTGTTGTTAATTCGCATTCCATTATCAATGCAAAAGTCGATCATCATGTCACCATTTTCATTTTGTTCCTCTTCGTTGAATCGTTGTTTTATTCCTGGAATGACATCTTTCCCAATTCTGGCATTGAAGTCTCCCATTATTATTAGGGTCTCTTCTTTATTGATTGAGTCCACTGTTTTCTGAAGGTCGTCATAAAATAGTTCTTTTTCATGAGGCATACTGGTGTCTGGGGCATATACGGATATTACTATGTTTGTGAATTAAAATCAAAGCGTTTGTAGTTTGTGACAGGAGGATGCCCGCAAGGGGGAGTCTTCTCCCCTCTGCTGTGGAAACCAACAAGTACATATACAGCCTTGGTGTGGTGGCCCAAGATCAAGCAGAAAACAGTCAAACTATATAATCAACAGGACATAGTAGTAGAGGTAACAAGTAAACGTAGTTTCATTGAACTAATTTAGCGACTAACCATCTAGATTGTCACATTTTGTACTTCAGATCTTTACTTTGAGGATAATTCAGCGTTGTGACAGTATTGTTACAAAAAAAATATTTAAAGATTGTGCTAAAATTATCCTTAAACTTTCAGCAATTACATTGTGTAGTAGAGTAATAAACATTTCGTTTCGCCTTAAACATTAGAGAATTTCTTGGTTTTTAATAATTATCATATTAAATAACAGAGGATACTTATTTCCTGTTCTTACTTCTTAATCTGGTGTTCGATTCCCAGAACCGGAACATCTAATTTGGAACGGGCGTTCTCTTTCGTAAGGCAATGGCAAACGAGTGAAGTATTCTGCCTAGTTAACCTTCTCTGGAATGGAAGTGTATACACTTCCTATTGTGCAGAGCCCACGTTAAGCTGTAGGTCCTTTATGCCAATGCAAACTCTCAGTACAGGCGTAAGAAAGAAGGTCGCTACGTCTCGAAAGAGATAAAGCACTTGAAGTAAAAGAATTCAAGAATTAAAAATTGACTCCGGTTATACCAGAAGTGTAATGAACTCACTATAAACCTCCTCATATTCTGGATAATTTCTTTCGTTGGTACGCTATAGTAGTGTAAACTTAAAAAATATAAAGAGGATATCTGCTTATTCATATGTTTCAAATCAACATACGTAGATTGAATCTATGGCAAATACCAGGCGAAGTACTTTTTATTTACCTCTAGAGACTTACAATCTAGTGAAATGTATTACAAGAAAACTTAGAAGATTGCGCCCTTGTAATATTATACAAAACCTTGTAAGCTTTGTGCTGTAGGTACACACGTATTCGCAGCATTGCTCGAGGGGGCACAGAAGCAGCAGCAACATATCACATATTTCATCGCTTTAGGAGGCGCCATTAGTTTGAGCTGGGGCAGCCATATTTTCTCGCAAGGCTGAAAGTGATGTCTTTAATCGAAATCTGGCGTCACAAATCAAGCAAACCTTTGACAGTGTCATTAAGAACGAGCGGTTGTCAGCCATTCCTCATGTAAGTTGGACGTATACTGTGGTATCAGTGCTGCTCATACCACTCCTTCGCAGGGCCGTACCTTTCAATATTTTAGCTTTGCTTAATTCAGGTTACCACATGTTTTACAAAAATGACTCCGATAAGAGTACATAAATTATAAAATTGTGTATTGGAATGGACATTTTGTGTAGGACCAACGCTGCCACCAATTTAACAATGCAATCGTCCTGAATTACATTACACTAGATAATGCAATGCATTTGCAGGTGAAAGTATAGATGTTTATGTGTAACGAATTAATACATCGTACAGTTATGTCGTTGTTGTACTGACTTAATGTTTGGTCCAATAAGTAAGAGATATTATATCATGTATAATCAAATTCCAGGAACTGTACTAAATAACTTTTATAATACAATTTTTAACAGCAATATTATGTATACGATAAAATGGATTTCATAATGTATATAAAAGAACAATGCATATATTTATAGTTAATGTAATTCATTGGACTATTTATTTATGATAATTACGAAGCTGTTGGTATTTTTGAAACGAACTTAACGTTGTTGGAAATAAGTGGCTGTAATGTACAAAATAACGTACTAATTTATAAATTGTAATGCAAAATATTCTTCAATTTGCGAAATCGTTATAATTTACTCAGAATACATGCATATATATTAACTAAAATCATATTATTATTTAGCATTAATTACTTAATATTGTAATAAAAAATATTGTGACTAATAATATTAATTCTAATAAGAACTGTTAATTTAAATGGTGGCTTTAATACTTTTTGGAAACAAATTACAAATAATAGTGTAAATAGGTATACGAGGGTGATGCATTACTTATTGTCCCTGATATAGAAGCAAATGACTTAGACATTTGAAACAACTTTATTTCTCAATATAATGACCTAAAAGGTTAATACATTTAGTATAAAAATGACGCAGAATGCCTTAAGAAAAAAACTCTTTGTCCTGCACTGCAAACCATTCATTCACAGCAGCCATCACCTCTTCGGCGTCCGAAAAATCAGTTCGCCGAAGATGTTCTTCTAATTTGGGGAACAGATGAAAGTCACTAGGGGCCAGATCTCACGAATATGGGAGTTGATCTAAACTTGAAAATTGTGGATAGGAGCCACAGAAACGCAGCTTTTGTGAACGGGAGGGTTGTCTTGGTGGAACAGAGTGCCATGTTTCAATTGTTCACGCATTGCATAGCCTCAAGATCTTTTGGTGTGAGTTTTGCGTAAGATCTCCCGTTATTGTGTAACCACGTGGTATATAATCAACATAAAGAAACTCCCTCAGAATCCCAAAACACTGTTGCCATTATCTTTCTGGCGATGAAGGCACACGGAACTTGAGGACGGGGAACCACGATGCCGCCCTTCCATACTCCGTCGTTTTGACTCTGGATTAAAGTTATGAACGCAGGTTTCGTTATAAATCTTCCCATAAATCTATCCAAATCCGTATTCATTAATCTCAAATTGCTCGCAGACTTTTATCAGACCCAATTCCCCGTGCAAAATTTCTCAACTCTTCCAACGGAAAAACCAGATGTCTCAGCAATATATTTGACTTTCATTCTTCCACCACTCAATACCATTGTTCAAATATATAACTTTTCTTGAGTACTTTATTATATACATAAAAACAAAACGTGACAGCCACCTACTAGATTTTTTCGATTCCATTTGCAGAAGATCCGTTCATGCACTATGTTGTATTTTATTTTTTTATTAAGAAACTATTGTTTTTACGGAAACAAGACAAGAGTTAAAAAAGTTTAGCACTAAATCATTCTTTTCAACAGATATTTTTAAATCAAAAAATTTTATTTTGTTAAAAGGTTCTGGTAAAAAATGGAATAGGGGTTGCATGTTTCACCCCTTTAAAAGATCACAACAAAATTAAAAAACATTCATAGGTAGCGTTTTTTTTTGGTAGAACACGCCATTTCTTTAACTCTTCAACAATTTCACAAAAGCAAAAAAAATACTAATTTTTTTACTCATTTTTGGAAGCGTGTAACTTTTCAAGGACAGGCCTAAGAGCTTTTGTTTACATGGAAGACCCCCTTTAATCTTTCACAAGTAATCACCCCCTAAAAATTTTCGCACTTATTTGGAAACACCCTGTATATGAAAATAAATACATCTCCCCCAGCGTAGTTATCACTTTTACATGTGGAACGCAGCCACAAGCTACAACTAGTGTCATATTAAACTGATCATATAGTCACTGAATTAGAGGCACAATTATTATTATTATTGTACATTATATTATTATTGGCACACTATTTTTGGAAAATAACCACATCTCCACATAGCTTAGTTATCGTTTCTTTTAAGCGTGAAACGCAGCCTACAGCTTCAACTAGTTCCATATTAAACTGATATTTAAAGCAATTAAAATCATATAGTCACTGAATTAGATGCACAATTATTATTATTGTACTTTATATGTATGAATACTAAGATACACATATATACCTAGTGATAATTTAATTAAACATTAAATGGAAAATTGATTTAAAACTACTTCTTCACATGGTTTATTTATCAGTTTTTTATATAAAAAAGCGTGAGACGCTGCCTACAAGTACATCTAGTTCCGGATTAAGGTGTTATTTAAAGAAACTAAGATCGTGTAATTAACGAATTATCTTCAAAATTATTATTATTATACACAATTTGATCTACGTAATGATACTTTGAATAAACGTTATTAATGTTATTATTGGTACACGTTTTAAGAAAATTTAGTTGCAACTACACCTCGGCACAACTTAGTTATGGTTTTTTAAGCGTGAAACGCAGCCTCCAGCTACAACTAGTTCCATATTAAAGTGGTATTTAAAGCAGTTTTATTAAAATCATGTAGTCAACGAATTATATGCACCATTACTATTATACATAATTTCATCTACTTAATGATAACTATTATCTAATTTTACTGACTAGGTAATAATGTGAACTCATCTGTAACATAATTAAATTATGTAGTGATCGTATATATTTTAATCTACCTGAATTTATTACTATAATAATTGCTATCATAGCATATACAAAAGGCGGTGGGTTTATTTCTTTGTCAAATTAAGTATACCATGAAAATATAAAATGGATAGAAAATACAACTGCTTGCTGTGCACAATTTACGTGTAAAGAAGACATTACTGTTAAGCGCCTTTAAATATAAGATCGCAAACAGGAGCTGATTCCTGCAATACGTTGGTTGCTGCAGAAATGGAATTATTTTATCGGCTTTCTTTGAGATGTTTATGAAACTGTGGTTTTAAGTGAAGTTTCAAGTAAAGTAAATGTAGGTAACTTTATAGTTGCAGTGCGTCATCTATTTCTGTAATATCTATAGTTGCTCTGATACGGGAAGTTACGATGTTTACCTCGGGGATCAGAAGGAGTCCGAGAGAACTGTTCCCGACTGATGTCCAGATACCCGCTTGTTTATGGGACGGCTTAAACTATGTCCAGTCTAACGGTGCTCATATACAATGCTATCTTCAGATCCCGATGGAACTTGCAACTTATTGAGGGACTTGCTTACTAGATGGAAACATACTACACAGGGTGTACGTTGCGAAATCCTAGGCATGTGAAAACGTTTATTGGTGTAACCGTTGGGAATTTTTATTTTGGTTTGTTATTACCGATGTTTAAGCAGTTTCCATTTGATAACAAATATACTAAGGAAAATTGGCGCCTCCACCATAATACGATGGATCTATTTGTTTCCTAGGCGATTTTTTTCCATAGATCTATTAATATTTATTGGTTATATATTGATTACTATATACTCATGGTCCAAACATTATATCAACTCACGATAATCTTGAAAATTCTCAAAGATGATAATTAATTAGATCATTATTAAGTTTAAACGATTTGAGTCGCTGCTACGTTATAACAGCTAACTTTATCCAAAGGTAAGAGTCTCTAAGAAGAGCTGTTCTGTAGAGGCAAGGAAATATACTTGCATCTAAATATTTATTTGTTTTCAGCACGACCACCCTGTAAAATAACTTCATGCATTCGATAGAATAGACAAGTTATTTGGGGAGTACCTCGTCCAATATCGCGGCTAAGGTGAAATACGTCCTGAGCCCGATACCCTAATACCGCCCAGGGAAAAACGGACGTTCGATTATTGTCCTCTATGAGAGTAAAGAGGGAAATACAAGGCCATGGGGACCCCAGTGTCACTTTGCGTTGACCAGTACACAAGGTTCCAATAAGAACTGTTTGTATTATATATTTATTGATATCCCTGAATAAATTTCTTCCACGGGATCTTTACTAGCTCAATAATTTTTTTAAGTTGAAAATATGGTGAAACAGCAATATTGTGGTGGGGGTATTATTCCCTGTTTCTGTAAGAAATGTTTCTATACCTATAGTAGACCCTTCTGGCGCTACAGAAGCGTTAACTACGTTACATACACATGACATATTCTAATTATCAGTTTCTTGCTTCATACTCTGTTATGGTTATCGATTAATTGTTATGTGCTTCAGTTATAGCTAATATAGAATCTATAAAATATTATAAATATCTAAAGGAGGGATATAATATAAACATACACACATAATGTATAATTCTTGTATTAGTTCCCAGAAATGGAAATGTAGCAATTATTACGGGCCGTATTTCACGTTAAGAAACCCTGGCATTGTATTAAAACTACGAGGCTTTGTATAATATTCATACAGCTCGCTGTGAGGGCGAAATAAAAATATTTCAATACGTTCTGTTTTAATCCTTGAAAGTACTCATCTATTACACCGCGGGCCGGGTTGGCAAGTGATTCATGTATTGTTTCCTGGTTAGGCCCGCACTCGTAAAGCAGCAGAAATTATGTCTTTGCGGGCCGACTCTACATATTTTAGATTATGAAATTAGGAAACGTAAATAATTCTCGAAAAAATATCTGGGCGTATAAATTTGTTTCAATGCAGAGGAGGCTTCTGAATGCTCATCTAAAATTTAAGGTTTATGGCTACGCATCAGACAATGCAGCCGAACTTTATCATCATTTAGGAAAACATATTTGTTTCTAGTTAAACTCAAACATTTTATGAGCCACTGCTTTAAAAAGGTTTGTAGAGCGCCAGATGGATTAATCAAATAATTATTTATATAATTATTTATATGAACTTACGGGAAGAAGCTACTAAACAGATATTTACTGTAGTAAACTTAACTAATGGCTGAAAGATAGGAATTAGACTAAGAAAAGTATTATAAAGACTAGCAGCACCTGAAGGCTACGGCGTACCCTTTATCTGTTAGTTGTAGTACTTTGACAAGGGATCCTATTTATTGTTTGTTTTGTTTTGTTTTACTATCGCGCTTGCAAGAAAGTAAAATGCAAGTTTATATTTCATAAGTTACTGTTATGGGAAATTCTATGATAGTATTTAAGTTGGTGTTCACTTGCAGTGATCACGTAATTAGTGTTGTTTACCAATTTGTATTAAGCAAGAGTGCGATAGTTAAACTTAGGCGATATTGATCCAAATTTCGAAAAAATATATTTTGGCCATAAAGTCCATTCTAATATAAATTTGAAAATGCTAACACCATAGAAGTGTAGGTTATATTCGATATCTTAGCAGTTGCTTTGATTTTTGAGAGTGCCTTTTTTGCTATTTTGTCTAAATATAATAGAATTGGTGGTGATTAAAATTTTGATATGTTAGTTATTCGTTGGTACCGACAAGTGGTTTCATAGAGGTACCAATAATTTCCAAAATCAGTATTGTAGTCCCGGAAAGTTGCATTCGATTTAAACAAACTATCGTCTGGCCAAGATATCGCTCTAATTGGCGAGGTTCCTTCTGGTAGTAGATCACAATTCAGGGATGAAGAGATTATTTAATTTATGGTTTGATGATTTCGCGGTTTCTCGAACTGTCAATATTACAATTTACTTTCGGCTTAGACGGCCTCGTCATTAGGGAACTACACCCAGCATTATCAGCTAAGGACCGACCTGTAGCTTGTCTGCCTTTACAAGTATTTGCTCTAGAAGTTTGAGCCACATTTGCAATATTGACAGATTATTAATTTCAAAAATTTGTAATACCTGATTATGTATTATCTGAAAACGAAGAAGACAACACATCTAACTACACTGACTTACGTGGAAAGATATCAGTTGACAACGTGGATGACTTACCACTATTAACTTTTGTACAAGACTCGTGGTTCCATTCACTGCAAATACTATATCATTATCAGAATGTGTCTGCTTGATGATGACTTACTTGTGCATATAACTTACCAAAGTAATTTCCATTCAACTAAAGAGGATACCAGCAAAACCGAAATAAAAAAATTGTTGGTTATGAGTCTAGTCATGGGTATCGAAAGTTTTTCCATTTATAAATATTATTGGTCCAATCGTCCTGAGTTACGAGACAGATATATTTCCAGCTTGATCAGCCTGAATCATTTTAGTTTTTTCCTCTCGCACTTGAACGTAAATGATAATAGCGTTATGTCCCGTAAAAATGCTGCCGCCTTTTGGTATATTGTATACAATTTGTCTATACATTAGAAATTAGCAAGTAATTATAGGAAATATTATTCACCATCGATGCATCAAGCAGTAGATAAGATCATTGGGAAATTCCAAGAACGAATTTCAAGCAATAGTTACCAAAGAAGGCCATTAAGGTCATAAAATTTGAGTAAGAGCAGACAACCTGTAACTACCACATTTATACTAGGAAAATGGGGAAGATGTAGAGCATATCTTAGGAGAGGACGTTGTTCTAAGTCTTACAGATGAACTCGAAGGAAACGGGTATCATGTATACTTTGACATTTTTTTTACAGCTATGAAACTGATCGAAGAACTGAAAAGCAAAGAAATCTTCAGGTGTGGAACAGGTCTCTCCAACAGGAAATTTTTCTTATCATAAAAAGCGACGAAGATCTCAAACGTGGAAAATTTAGTTAAGCAGTCCAAAATAATAACATTTGTTATGTGAAATGGGAAGACAAACGGTTAGTACAGTTACTCTCAACAATTGATTCCCCTACTAGCACATTTGCATGGCATTGGCAGCACTGATATCCGATGGCCAGCGGTTGCACAAAATTATAGCATTGACCTGGGTTGTCGATTAAAGTAACATGCTAGAACTACTATATGTATTGCTGGCCTTGGTGATTTAGTGGTTAACGCACTTGCCTATAGATCCAAGAGACGCAGGCTCGATCCTAGCTGAGGTTGGTGAGGTTTTTCTAGTGAGGAAAAATCTGAAAGTGGGTCTTCTGTAAGTCCTGTGTCACTTCAACGTGTGTCAATTACTATTGGGAATGGAACTACTCCAGGCAGACAAAATTCATAGTTAGAGGTAAACATCCCCTAAACGCATAGACATACTTGGGAAACTACATCCTAAATCACGATCATTCAAATTGCAAATACAATACTATATGCCAGGGGTCGGCAACTTGCGGCCACGGGCAACTCTTCTTCGTGCGGCCTGCGTGATATTCATAAAAAAACGTATAGTCCCGTCGCGGGGGCCGATTTTATCAGTCCAATATAATAGAAGAGGTAAGCTAAGAAGGTCTTGGTGGACCTGTGTCAAGGAGGACCTAAAGGAGCTGAGTGTAGAGCCTTGGGAAACGCAGTCCTAGACAGAAAAAAGTCGAGGGAAATATCCCAACGAGCCATGAGACTAAAGGGCTTTTAGTGCTGTATATATACATGTATATATAAAAATATTAGTGACTCTCAGAAAAATAATCTTCATGACTACACAAGCCATCACTACCAACCGAATGCTTCATAATTTTAAATAATATTTTAGAATATATACTTCACCACTTATTTTTTGTTTTACTAGTGCCGGATTCTGGATTATTGATATTGATAGACAGTTAACCCTTATGTAGGCTCGTCGCAGAATTGTCACACTGCCCGAAAGGTGGTACATTTTTGATACCACTTTTCTTCCCCATTTCTCCCTAAAATAATTAACAAATTTTAATATCGAAAGTTACTGTATAATAGTGAATCTGTGAAGTGGTATACTAGAACCTAGCACAACCCCAATAGCACGCGGGTACTCACCAGAAGAGTAGCGACTGCCACCACGTCAAATAGCACACTGAATGGAGGCTACATAATTGTAGCCTCGCCACCCCGGCCCAATGCCCATTCTGCAGGAGCGGTTTCTAGATTTTGTAGATAGAATAGTATTCCACCTCTCGACTTAAGGGTTGAGATAGCGTCATTGGTTTCATAGTAAGCCTACAAAAAACCCTTTCTTTAGGTATGTCGCGTGACGTCCACCCCCCACCTGCCCACCGCCACTTATTGGTTACTCAAGTGACCCAATCCCCCGAAAAGGTTGCCGACTCCTACAATATGCTACTGACAGAAAATTACTGTTCCATTTTTTGATGACCATGTTAATTTATATATAATTTATAATAAGCAAACTAACAACAAAATTAGTCTCATAGATTTTCGTTGTTGAACTTATAGATGCAAATTTTGTAAAACGAACTTCAGGTGTTGGAAGCACAGCTACAGAAAATGTCAATCGATACAAATCATACATAAGAAAAAAGTAAAAACTGTCCAAGCGACACGTCTTACAATACATGGGACACGCTTAAAAAATAATTTTTTTCTGATTTAAAGATCTCCGTTCTTCAAAGGGATAAACAAATGCCGCTATTAGGGTTATTGTTTAAAAAAAAGGACAATGAAGTCACGCAAATCGCATCATTTTATACAGTGTGTTCTTAAATATCATGTACATACGGAAGGAGGTAATTCCTTGGCTTATTTCATGACTAAAAATGCATGTAAACATAGGTCCGCAAACACTTCGTTACTGATCTACAGGGTGTTGAAATTTCAAGATTTTTTTAGTTTTTTCTTTTTAGCTCCTGCAGTTTTAAAGATATTTAGCTCAAATTTGGAATACAGGTTACTCTGCAGGACTTACATCATTGTGAGTGCCAAATGGTTGTGAGAGTTTACAGAGTGATATTTTTTCAGGGGTCATGCCCCCTTTTCTCTCCTGAACATTTTTGCGGTGGGCCGCTGGTAGATTCTAAAATACAAAATAAGTTTTCTCCTGTATAAGGGTTGGAGGAGGTCACTTTCGAATTACAGAAAGTCGTTTTTTATTTGTTTTCTCGATAACCGTTGCACATACGAAAAAACTACAGGAGAACAAAAAGATTCTAAACAAAACAGGAGACTCATTTTCTATTTTAAAATCTACCAGTGGCGCACCGAAAAAGTTCAGGGGAGAAAAGGGGGCATGACCCCTAAGAAAATATCACCCTGTAGATTCTCACAACTATTTGTACACGTACACTGATATAAGCCTTGCAGCGTAACCTGTATTCCAAATTTGAGCCTAATATCTCACAAACTGCAGGAGCTATAAAGAAAAAACTAAAAAATCTTGAAATTTCAACACCTTGTAGATCAGTAACGAAGCGTTTGCGGACCTATGTTTATATGAATTTTTAGTCATGAAATAAGCCAAAGAATTACCTCCTTCCGAATGTACATAGTAACACATTGTATATGTTTAATTTAATTTTCATTCTGTTTGCTCGATATTTTAAATATTTTGTCTGAAAAAAGGCTTTTCGGTAATGTAACTTAAAAATTAAATTTTAATTTCACTACTACGTACTGGGATTGGAAGTACAAACAATACTGGACAGTAGAAATCAATATGTTATTTGATTCTATACGGAATATCTATCTGCTATTCTTTATCATAAAAACTCATACGAATTAGTTCTTGTAAAAAGACATCCTACTCAAACAACTACAGCACCGAAAATTTGAAGAAGAATCACATGAAGGCAACTGTAGAACAACAACTGCCCCGAGACGATTTCGGTTACCTAATGACTGTTAGATTTGCGAGTAGTAAAAAGAATCACGCCCGTAAGGCGCAAGGATAGTTTGGACAGGAAGTTTCTCGTTGAATCATGGCCTCCCCAAAAGTCGCCGTTATGTCGCATAAATCAAAGACAAACGGCAGACTAGAGAGTTGACTTGGGCCGTGCGTCTTAGTATAACACATGCAATGGCGAGTCCTCGCGCAATTAGAGACACAGTTTAACATCCTGATATATGTCGCCGAGCGGGACTAATGTTATTTATAGTATTTGCTACTGTATTATGTTGTGTTGACTTCTGCTTGTTTAAGTTTTATTAGAATACATAAATCTTGGTCTTGCATGTACCCCTGTTTCAAGGACTATTTTAACGTGTTTGTAAATTAATGTTAACTAACCATTTCCATTTTCCCCATGGACTTTTTACTCACACTGAAATATTAAATTACATGGCGAATTTGGTTAACCTGCAAATTCATGACGATTCTTTAGGTTAATTAATATAATTCTATACGTATGGTGTAGGATTCCCCATCCAAACGTTTTTCTGATAGTGATTAATATATCACTCTAATGAGTGTACCTTCACGAAAATAAATATGTAAAGTATATACCTGTTATCCTCAAGAATTTCCCACACCTAGGCAACACAACTAACACCTAAATACGTTGGTAGTTGTTCCAATACTGTACAACTTACAACGTTTTGAAAAAGTCAACAGATTAGGTATGCCGTCGTGGAGTTTTCTCGGCTTGAGCCAAAATACAATGAATAAAGAAAACGGGTATATCAACAATCATACATAGTAATGAATATTAACTACGACCCAAACATGTTTATCATATTCTAGCGCCAGCATTGCTTTAAACAATTAATAAATTAACAACTACACTAAACGGCAAAAAACCGGATCACTTGCAATTTAATGATTTTATTTATTTATTTTATTTTATGATGCAAATATATTGGTCAAAATAGGTAACTAGCAGTAGGTTACAACATTTTTATTAGTTTCAACTCGTTTAATAAGATTTAATAGCATATTATTACAAAAATTAGAGGAAACTAAAAGTTGACACATTTAGGTAACAAACAACAAACACAGTTATTGGAAAGGCTATCAATAGTGCGTGTTTCCTCCTCTTGCCCTTATTACAGCTTCCAAGCGCCGATGCAAACTTCGAATGACGCCCTGAATGTCGGTTTGAGGAATATTTTCCCACTCTACCTGCAGGGCAATCCGAAACTCGTTTACATATTCCGGAACGACTGTACGAGTCCTAATGCGTTTTTCAACATATCCCAGACATGCTCTATAGGGTTTAAATCGGGGCTGCGCGCTGACCAAATCATACGACGGATTTGCACTTGCTCAAAATATTATCCATAAATACGAACCCATCTCCAATAAACAGAGCGTATGGTACAACATGTTCCGAAAGGATCTCTTCAATGTACCTATGGGCGTTCAGAGATCCATTTTCAATGAAAACTAGCTCTGCGCAGGCGTTAAAAGATATGCCAGCCCAGACCATTATTGAGTCTTTGTGAAACGGTGTCCTTGGAGAAAATGTACATTCGAAGTAGCGTTCTCCTGACCTTCTCCACACTTTCCCTCGACCATCTGGGGACCGTACAGCTACTCGGGACTCGTCTGAGAATAGAACGTTGTCCTACTGCTGCTCTATCCAATCTACGTGTTGTCTTGCAAACTGTAACCAAGCAATTCGATGTTGAGCGAGCAATTCTGGGCCTGTTGCTGGTTTGAAAGACCCTAATCTAGCTTCCTTGAAGCGTCTTCTTACCGTACGCTCGCTTACATTATTCCCTCGCACCTCCGCCAACCGATTTCTTGCCATAGGAGCTGTTAAATGACGATCTCTTAAGACCATATTTACTAAAAATCTATCATCATGGGCCGTTGTTACTCTCGGACGACCTGATCCGGGTCTCCTTGTGTAGTTTTGGGTTTCTTAAAACCGAAGGGCAGCTCGATGAACCGTTGTGTAGGGTACATGAATAGCTCTTGCAGCATATCGAATGCTGCGCCCGTCTTCCACTAGAGCTACAACCCTGGCGACATCTTCAATGCTTAATGGCATTTTTCGATGCAGAATTAAGTAAAACACAATACACTAACCCAACTGAAAACAAATCAACAGAAACAATTGCAATATTGCTACATAAAATGTAAACAAAAAATATAGCTTGCACAATAAGCATCAGTATTATAAAACTGGTGAAGTTTTTGTTCCTTCACTCATCACATAATACTCCCACCTGTCAGTAGTGACTTGATATTTACACAATATAGGCACCCTTTACACTAATAAATATTAAACACCAAGTGAATCAAACATACGTTTACTCACGAAAAGATGTTGAGATCACGAGCACGCAGTGCGAGTGAGATCATTTCTTTGAGTGAATAAATATGTTTGATTCACATGGTGTTTATATGTTTTTATTCCATTTTGACGGATATTATGAATAAAATTCAAATTGGAATTAAAAAAAATTCAATCGAGAAATCGTGTAGACTGCGAAACTAATTTTCACACCTTAACAACCAGTTGTTTACATTGTTCTAAAGTTGTGACGCTTTCGGATTTTGTGTGTTTGCGAGACAAAAATGTCTGGAATTTTAGAAGTTCAAGACGAAAACGAAGTTATTGTACCCTCAGCAGTCTTGGACGAAGCTTTGGAAGCTATGAAGAAGTAATTTTTATCGTGGGAATTTTTGGAGGATGTAGAATTGGTGAACTGGTGGCCATGTCAGTCGATGATGTAGAAGACAGGGGTAGCGTACTTGTAGTTCAAATTCCGGACACGAAGACTCATAAACCCAGAACATTTACCATCATCAATGGAAGTAACTCTGTTTCTGCTATTGACGTTTTTCGAAAGTACAGAAAATTACGGCTTGAAAAAATATCACATAAACGATTGTTCATCAATTACAAGAACAAAAAATGCACGGTACAACCCGTAGGAGTGAACACTTTTTCAACAATTCCTAGAAAAATTGCACAATTTCTAGGCCTTTCAAATCCACTAGAATACACGGGTCATAGTTTTAGGCGTTCAAGTGCAACTCTACTAGCAGACTCTGGGGCAGATTTAGCAGTTGTAAAGAGACACGGCGGTTGGCGTTCGAATAGTGTCGTCGAAGGATACATAGAGGATTCTCTGAACAATAAAATCGAAATTTCGAGAAGAATCATTGATCAATCATCAACAATCATTAATAATAGATCTGCCTTGAATTCCGCAGCAAGCTCCTCTGCATTAAATTCCGTGTCAAACCAAGAAACTAATCAAGACATTAATTTGCCTCTTCATCCACAATTTGATGTAAAATTTAGTAATTTGAATAATTGTAACTTTTATATTTCATCTTACAAAGGCGAAAACTAATATTCAATGTTAATATTTTTGTAAAATAAGTAAATAAATAGAAATATACAAAAATCTGGTCGTTTTTGAAATTTTTAAAATGGTTTGATTTCACTAGTGAATTCAAACGCTTTGATTTCACTAGTGAATCATGAACTCTTTATGACGGTTACTATGGAGTTAATAAAATCAATTTAAATTGTCAACGTGGAATTAAATTAATAAGTCAATTTAAATTGTCAAAATGGAATAAAATTAATAAATTTTATTCCATTTAGTATAAGATTACTAGAGAGCTCAAACATTTCATTTGAATTTAAAACTGTATTGACCCATGTTGTGTGCGAAAGGTAGGAGTTAGTGGGGACTTACAGCACTCTAAAACATGTAAATGCGGGGCATTTCACGTTCAGAGAGGTTGTACTGGCATTTCTTAAATGTTTACTATTAAAATATTCAACTGTTAATCCCCAAGGATGATTCCACCTAATAGGCAACACAACCAACACCTAAACTCAATAAAATCATTATAACTGCTTCATTTATTCGTTGCTGAAGTTGCCCTCGAGTATCAATTACCACTGCATACACTAATGCTTTTAATGTACCCCAGAAGAAAAAATCAAGACAGCTTAAATTTGGGCTTCTTGGTGGCTAAGGTAATGGACTGCCACAACCAATCCGTCGTTCTGGAAATTCATGTTTTAACCATTCTCGTGTTTGAATTCCCCAGTGTGCTGGTGCCCCGTCCATTTGAAACAACATATTTCTTTTTAAATCTAATGGTACATTATCTAATAGATCCCTAAAATCGTTGTCTAAGAATTCAACAAAATTATTCGCGTTTAGGCGATCAGGCAAATGTGTGATCCTATAAGCCTATTACCAATAATACCACCTCACACATTAACGCTAAACCGAACTTAATGATTTGTTTGGTACAGTGCATGGGGGTTTTCATAGGTCCATGTTATGGATATTAAATGTTCCATTTTTGGTGAACGTAGCTTCGTCAGTCCACAAGATATGTCCAATAAAACCAGGATCCCTTTCTTGCTCACGAAGTAACCATCTGCAGAATCTGACGGGTGCAAACCATTTTCCTGTAATAAACGATGAACTGTTCTTTGGCTAACAGCAGAGATTCTGGTTCATTTTCGACTACATTTAAAATATTTTCTTCAACCAGCGGTAACAAGACTCCATGAGGACCGCTTCTGTCAGCTACTGGAATGGGTGCAGTTCTTCCAGTTTCTCGCATTCGTTGATTCAATCGTCGATTAACATTACTATTTGGATGCCTTCTGTTTGGATACCGTTCGGCATACAAATTAGCAGCAAAATTAAAATTACTACGACGTTTCCATAAAATCAAATACATTTCTGCATACTCCACAAAACTGTACTCTATGACGCTAATTTGGGAAATCAGACACAAATAAACTAAAACCAAGCTAAACTAAAGATAACATTTAGATAATGAATGCAAAGAGTATTACACACGGCGTTTTGATAAGAGAATTGTGACAGAAATGTCATTAAAAGTCAAATTATTTAAAATAAAAAAACTACATCTAAGCCTACGTTGTTTTAAAATGTGAAATTTGTATTCCACGTTGTTGCAACATTTTTGGAAAACGCAAGCATTGCAGAAGCTTTAAACTTCGGATGGAAGTTCTGGGTAAACCAAGGGTATGATGATTACAATTACAGATTGATGATTCCTTTTGTTGATTAAACTACAGCTAAAAATCATCATTTCATAAAA
>JABXWE010043001.1:0-19077 GCA_014611495.1 Limonius californicus | reverse complement strand
AAATATTTTCTAAAAAACATACCTAGGTAATAGGATTGAATGGAAAAGATGGTATAAAACTTTGCAAACGCCCTTTTCACATGGTATTAAGAACACCTAAATTCGTATTTAGGCTACTAAGGAATTGGGACTAACTAAAGTAACTTAGCTGAGGAATATCTCTGGAGGTTTTTCACATAACCCTTTATATGTTTACCCAAATATTTTCCAATAAAAACATACCTAGGTAATAGGATTGAATGGAAAAGGTGGTATAAAACTGTGGAAAAGTTCTTTCCGCGCGGTATTTAAAACATCTAAATTCGTATTTAGGCTACTAACTTGTCATCTTCACTAGGAATTTTGGACTAACTAAAGTAACTTAGCTGATGAATATCTCTGAAGGTTTTCACATTGCCCTTATATGTTTACCCAAATATTTTCCCAAAAAAAAACCTAGGTAATAGGATTGAATCGAAAATGTGGTATAAAACTATGGAAAAGTTCTTTCAACGTGGTAATTAAAACATCTAAATTCGTATTTAGGCTACTAGCTTGTCATCTTGAATAGGAATTTGGACTAACTAAAGTAACTTAGCTGAGGAATACCTCTGAAGATATTTCACCTGGCCCTTTATATGTTTACCCAAATATTTTCATACAAAAGAAAACATACTTAGGTAATAGGATTGAATAGAAAAGGTGGTACAAAACTTTGGAAAAGCTCTTTCCACATGGTATTTAAAACACCTAAATTAATATTTAGGCTACTACGTTGTGATCTTCTATAGGCATTTGGACTAACTGAAGTAACTTCTTCTTCTTCTTCTTCAACCTTTATTCAATCCATTTTTGGATGTAGGTTTCCCCAATTTCCTTCCACTGTATTCTATTTTGGGCTCTTCTTTTCCACATCAAGCCCGCGTGTTTTTTCACGTCGTCCTCCCATCTCAACTAGGATCGTCCTCGTTCTCTCTTTCCCAGCCAAGGGCGCCAATATATTATTTGCAAGTTCCACCTATCATCATTATGTCGAGCGTTATGACCACCATACTGCCATTTCAATTGTGTCACTTGTTTTCTTACGTCTTTAACTCTCGTTCCTTCTCTTATCGAGCTGTTTCGATTTTTATCATTTAAGGTTATGTTTAACATTTGTCTTTCCATTGCTGTCTGTGTTGCCTCTAATGTTTCCATGTTTCGCACTTTCGCTTGGTCAACGTCGATGTCTGGGCTTCATAGGTTAAGACAGGCAAGACGCAGGCGTCAAACACTTTTGTTCTAAGGCGTTTCGGGATTTTTCTGTTTTTTAATATGTGGCTTAATCTACCGAACGAGGCCCATCCTAATTTTCTTCTCCTTGTGATTTCTGTGAAAGTAACTTAGCTGAGAATATCTCTCAAGATTTTTCACGTTTTCCTTTATATATTTACCCAAATATTTTCCCAAAAAACATCCCTAGGTGATAGGATTGAAAGCAAAACGTGGTTCAAGTATATAAAATTTTGAAGGCGGCCTTTCCACATGGTATTTAGAACATCTAAATTCGTATTTAGGCTACTAAGTTGTCATCTTCAATGGGCGTTTGGACTAATTAAATTAACTTAGCTGAAGAATACCATTGGTGATTTTTCATGTTGTCCTATACGGTTTCCTAAATATTTTCCGAAAAAAAAAACATATCTAGGTAATAGGATCGAATGGAAAACATAGTTCAAGTATATAAAACTTTGAAGAAGCCCTTTCCACATGGTATTTAGAACACCTAAATTCGTATGTAGGCGACTAACTTGTCATCTTCAATAGGAATTTGGACTAACTAAAGTAGCTTGGCTGAGAAAAAGCTCTGGAGATAATTTCTTCAACAAATCAACAATCGAAATAGTGGCTGATATACCTTTTCAGGTGTTCGTTTTGATGAGGGGTTTTTCAGACTTGTATATCTAGATAAGATATTTTGAACATTTGATAAGGATTTGCCTATCTGTTTTCGAAAATACTATACGAAGATCTACATCCAGATAAGTTCGTAAAAGTTTTTGTGTCTACAACAGTCTCTAGCGATAATTTTGTACTATTATCCTTGAAAATATTTCCAACCTTACTTTCTATCGTTTCCCATTTTAACAGGCAGCGTTTCAAGAAAAAATTGCCAGCGCTTGTTTCTAATTGTTACACATTATTTAGAGACATATTTTCAAGGCAACAACCCATTACAACTTACAAAGTCTTTTGGACAATATTTAAAAGATATTGGTTGACGAAATACGTATTTAGGTAGTCTACAATATCGTTCTGGTGAGAAGTTGTTTAGAGATCTATTTCGGATGTTATTTTATAAATGTTGGCCAAGGTTTTGTCTACCTGTTTCCGAAAACATTCTAAGAAGGTATATTTCTAGACAACTTTGTGAAGGTTTTTGCATCTATAACACTCTTCAACGATAATTTTGTAAGAAACTGTTCTCATTGCAGATGCTTCCAACCTCTTTTTAATTGTTTCCCGTTTCTTGCAGGGTAGAGTTACAAGACAAAGTGCCCGTTAACGGTCTCTTGGACAATATTTAGAGGAAACTATTGTTTCCAATCAACAAGTTGCCGGTATATCACTCTCTATTAACGCTTCCTCAAAATTCTCTAAATTGTTACTGGAAGCAGAGTTTTCGGAAAAAGTTCTCCATGAAGTTTGCTTTTATTACTGTTTTAAATTTGTTTCATGGAATTGTGTTAATGCATTCTAAATCAGCTAGATTAGAAGAAGCACCTTTTCCAGAAGACGACTTTCCAAAGAATTTTCAGATCTTTTTTGGTTGATCAATATATACCAGAATGATTTTTCTCTGGAAAAGTAATTCCTAGGAAGCTTCCTCCAAGAATCCTATCATAGTTTAGCTATTTTACGAAGCATTCTCTACGGGCAAGGAATCAGCTCCCAGGTATATTTCAATCTCTTCTTTAATGGACAAGGGAAATGCGTGGGGGGAAATGGCTTATGCAAATTCTTATTGGGTCCCATCGTTAGTATCAACTGATTTCTGTACCATAAATTGAACTTACAAAATGTGAAGTGTAGTGGCTTTCAGTTTCGATTTTCCTCGAGTTTTCTTCAGTTCTTAACGATCTAGGAAATACAAATGGCTATTAAAGTAGGTAATTGGGTGCGAAGCATGTGCAGTTTGATAGCTTTGATCGTCTAATTATAAATCAACCGATACGCTGATCCAGTTGATGTGCATCCGAGCTTTAGCAGATGTAATTACTGCCAATGCACACTTCACACCTGTGCTTCTGTGCGTCATTAAGGTAACGGAGCAGCTCTAATAAGTTCCGTATTTTGTAAACAAGCTCTTTTCACTGCTCTGTACTTTCCTTAATTAATATATTAATGCGGACGTGTGTATAAGCAACGTAAGTTGCTTAAGTGACTGGTCATTGCTTTCACGTATGAGGCTGATTTATTTAACGTAGGTGTATGTGTGTGGAAGTAACGGGATTCCTTTAAGGAACATAATTTCTCTACTTTGTAATTACGGCAATTAATCTGGATTCTGTTATTTGAATCGAAGTATTTTAATACGGAAAGTTGGAATAGTCGATTAAGGCTCTGCAATAAAAGAGGAAACGAAGTAATTTCCCGTACAAGGGTACTCTAAAATATTAATATAGTTTGAGAGCATTTTTATTTCTAGAACACAATGAAAGGGATATCTTAAGTTTAAATCATTGCATTTAAAAATTTGGAGAAAAAAAACCTTAACAAAATTTCAGTAAATAATTCCTTGAATGTACTTGGTGTTTCTGTAAGTCCATTTATATAAAAAAATACTGCATTTTGGATCAGCGCATTTAAATTTAAATTGGCTTAACGCTTAAGCTAATCGTTCTTCTATGGTATCATGGCATACTTCTTCTTAGGCATAGAAATTAAGGATACAAATAATAAATGCTTTTAGAAGCGTCAGTGTTGTAATGATTGTTCAAGCAGATCCATGGGATAGGCAACCAATCACCCAGTTATCAAAGGTAAAATATCCTTCCTTAAAGAAATATAAAGAATAGAGGCTTAAATTTATATTGTAAGTTGTGTATAATATTAAACAAACTGTATATAGATAAATTAGGCGTAAACGACTATACATAGGCAACCAAATAAGCAGCAGGAACTCTCTTCCTCGAGGTGGTAAAATAGAAGCCCATAATTGTACGATTTTCGTTAAAAATAACAGTAATTTGTGTGCCAAGGTTTAATAACTCTAGTTTTAAAGGCTTTTTTTGGATGGATTGAATATGTCTTACCCAGTTTAAAATTTACTTCTAATCAAAGATATCTGGCGTTCAAAATGGACATATTTTTGGTTTTTAAGTGTGGAATATTTGTCCCAAGACCGATCTCAAAGAAATTTCCATTAACTTATTTTATGAACATTACTAATGTTGAAAAATGTCTCACTTAAGTTTGCTTTAGTACAACCGAACTGACTTAACATATCGCTAAACTATCGAAAGTTGTTTTTTATAATGGTATTCTAATCTTCGTCTTCTGTGCCCTCTTTGCACATATGCTGGGCAGGAAACTAAGCTAACCCGTCAAACAGAGAAGAGAAGTTCCAGTACATGGTTTACGATTGTCAAAGATGTTCGTGTCACAATCGGAACCGACGGTTTTACGTACCCTCCGAAGTACAACCGGTTGCATATGCCACTATATTCGTCTACCCGAGTACTGACCAACGCCGATTGTGCTGGATTACGAATACCGTTTGACCGGTGTCCGCAGTACTCCGCTATGCAACCGATTATCCTAATCTGCTACATCTAAATATTTGTACAGCTGGTGATGTGAATTGTCGTAGTGCGTTTAACAATTTATTTTTCGAATAGAAAATAGGTAATAGGGATAAATGGGATTTTTAATGGCCATTCGGCATTAGAAGGCAATTGCAAACAAGTTAGGCATTCTGTCCAGTTAATCTTCTCTGGAGTAGAATTATTTACACTTCCTGTGGTTCGGAGCCCACGTTAAGCTATATGTATTCTATGTTTATAGCACTTTAAACTCGCAACACAGGCATGGGAAAGAAGATCGCTACATTGCGTAGGAGACGCAAGCCGTAGTTAATAGAAAATGATATAATATAGTTGTTAACAACCTTCCTGCCCTAGTGTTGAGCAATAGCTTCTTCTCTTCAACAGACACCCAGGGAAGGCTTTTGGCATTAGGATTGTATGGTTGAAGACCGGATTAGGAGATTGTGTATAGTGGGTTGCAGTGCAATATTTTTTATATATTTCGTTTTGTCCAGAAAGAGAGCGCTCTGCCAATTGATCTACCACCACACATGGTGGTATGATACTAGTCTTCAATTAAGATTGCAGAAGAGAAGTAATCTATAAACTTGTCAATTATAAACTAATTTACCAAGCTTTAACTATATTTTAAACGTTAAACCAACTCGGAAATAACCTTACAAAATATTGAAACCTTAGAATTTCAGTACAACCTACAACAGAAACATCTAAACTAGTATCTTCATTTACTGTATGTTTAGCTAAGTTTGTGTAATTGTATAAAAATATTGCAATTGCTTATGCATAAGTAATTACGATTTAGAAACATTTTTCTATGAGAAGATTTACATTAAAAAAATAGTGAAATTATACAATTCTGTTTCTCAGTTAATACATTAAATCAGATCAATTACAACCATACCATTCTATGGGAAACTACAGTCGTACAGGAACGTAACAAATACAAATAGCATGTACATACAACTTTGAAATGATTTCCCGATTTCAATTTATATTAAAAACGTAGGGAGATGTTTGACAAAGAAATTAGGTTATTCTAAGAATTGTTTTAAATGATTTTTTAGGTTTTAAAATTTCAAAATTAGAATGTAATATCCCCAAAATATATTCTTTTAGACAAAATCAAAACGGCAACAAAAATCTTATTGTATATTTGAATTTACCTTGTAACAAGAAAGTGTTCTCTTTTAAATGCGTTCTCTAGGAAACTTCAATCGTACAAGGATCTAATAAAACTATTCTATATGTACATTTTCGTAATAATAATAGACTCAATTTCAACACTTTTTGTGCTTTATACGTATTTCGACATGCAAAATTTCATTTTCAAAAGAATTCAATATTGTAAACATTTGTAGCTAGGGCAACAGCGCAATTGATCTTGATTTCGGACTAGGCTCTGGTTTTCTATTCCAGAACTTCCAATAGCAGGGAATTTATGAGCCAGTTTGCTCATTTATTAAACGTGTATTTGTTAAAGTGTGTTTGTGAATTTGAAAAGCCTCGTGTATATCCATATCATTACAGAAGTGTAAAAAGGTTATTATTTTATTTGATGTAAATGCATGAGTGTGTTCTAATAAGTGCTTTTTCTTGGTGTTTGTAGTTGTATGAGCGTGTGTGCTCTTCGTATCAAAATTTTTAATTGTCTGACCTATGTATACATAATTACACTGTGAACAGTTTAATTTGCAAATACCTGATTTTAACAAATCGTTAGTTCTTTACATTATAAACGGAACAAAACAGATGTACTACATAAACATAAACATTTTTCCAATTCCCAAAACAAACTGGAATATTCTTCTTCTTCTTCTATTTATAGAAAACGTACACAAACAGATATCACAATACCATAGGACTCATGACATCCTAAAACACGTAAATTAGCAGCCTGTAGATCATTGATGCGTAGATCGCTAAGTAACAGCGATTACACCACAGAGATTTCGATTATTAAACAAATTGGACACAGTAATAGATACAACACAAAACTGATAGACACAATCCAAAAGAAAGATTATAAATTAGCAATTCAAAGAATATATTCAGAAGACACTCTGAAAATGTTAAATATATTTCAGTTCCATATTTTACTGATATATTAGGGAAAAATGTTAAATTAGTATCAAAACAAGTAAATTTTAACTAATTTATAAAACAACAAAACACACTTTCAACACCTTCTTCAAAGCAAACGATAATACTAAGGACATGTTAAAATTAGGTATTTACAAATTAAACTGTTCACATTGTAATTATCTATTCACAGGTCACACAATTAGAAATTTTGATGCGAGACACAAAGAACCCATACGCTCATACAAATACAGACACCCAGAAAAATATACCTACGCTGAACTTATTTATTAGAACATAGTCATGGATTGACATCAAATAATATAATAATATTTTTACACTTCTGTGAGGGTATGGATATACTCGAGCCTTGTCAAATTCACAAACACACTTTAACAAACAGACCTTTAATGACTGAGTAAATTGAGCTCATAAATTCCCTGCTGTGAAAGTTTTGGAATAGAAGACCAGAGCCAAGTCCGAAATCAAGATCCAGTGTGCTGTTGCCCTAGCTACAAATGTTTACAAATTAAATCTTTTTGAAAATGACGTAAAATGTTGTAATATGTATAAACCACAAAATGTATTATTACATATTATTAAAATATAAATATGAATTTCAACGAAGTAAGGCAAGGGTATGTTGGCGGTAGCTCGGTTGATAGAGCGCTCGATTTCTGAGTGAAATGTCGATTATAGCTTCGGTTCGAAACCTAAGCATTACTATGCAGATTTATAAAAATCTTGTCTGCAACCCACCATACACAATTCCCCAATCCAACTTGCAACCGCAGGATCTGAATGCTAAAACCCTTCTCTGGAATTTCTATTGTTCGGATTCGACGTTAAACTGTAGGTCCCCCGTGTTTCTACCTTAGCGCTGAGGAGAAACATTTGGCAGAGAAGAGGCCGATGCCGAAAAGTGGGAATAACGAAAAGGAGATATATAAGAAGAATAAATTTTGAACCAATTTTAATAGTTTCTGATTTTGGATGTCATGTCAATGATTAAAGTTACAAAAATCTATAATATGGTTTTGAACACAAAATCGACATGATACCATTTCGCCCCCATTCAACGCTTTAAGAAAGTTAGGTTATGAACGCAACCTCCTCAATTTGATTACATTTTAGTATTCCAAATGTGTATAAAATGTAATATGACAAACTCTCTACTAATATCAAATAAAATTAGAAACCAAAACTAATTCATCGAAATAGAGCACAATTGACTAAGCATTTTTTTTTAATAAGAAATATTTCCTTTTTAAGGAATAGGAATCTCTAATCACACGACAATATCATACAAAAACAATTTTCAGAAACTTTTAGCCTAACTGCACATAATTCATGTAAAATTTTACAACGTAGTTTCGTGGTTCCACAGGGTAATAATGATTAATGATCATTTTAGAAAAAAACAGTTCATGTAGGTATGTTGCAATTTTTTTCCAATTAAAACCTACATGCCCTGTATGGATATAATTTTGCACAGGAAATTGATTTCCGCCTCATAACTAAGCTTTAATCACTCTTGTGGCTAACAACTTCAGCTCGAATTGGCACGTACATCTTGAATGTTTTTTCTCAGCCAACAAAAAGTTACAACGCTGTAGATCAGAGCAGAAAGCGATTTTTATTGACAAACATCCGACCTTTTACGGGCAATCAAAACAGGAAGGAAGGCTAATTAAATTCCGAACGGCCCTCGTAAGATTGGCCAGTCCGTTCGCGTTCAAAAGGACATAATTACGAGAGTCGTGAACCGGACGCACGTAACTCGCGGGGCAAGAGATAATCATCGGCCGAGCGTCCTACGGTGCCCACCTCATTGAACTGCTATCGAACCTATAACTAACCTCATCCTACATCGGCAACGCAGTCTAATTTATATTCGCAAGGTGAGTCCAGGCTCTTTCCTTTCGGCGCACCTCCTCTCACCACGTGTGATTGATAACCGCTCACGTGACCTGTGACATCTAACAAGCCGTGAACCCGCGCCATCTTGATCGCAACAGATCTACTTTCCTGAAAGGCCGGGGCACCGCTAGGAGTGGCCACTGGTCATTTACGTAAACCTTCCTTTTAATGTATGCAGGTGACGATGGAGTTAATAAGAAAGCCGTGCAGGTTTGGCCTCAACACTGTTAAACCGTTCAATTTATGAAGCCATCATAAAATTAGTAAAATTACCTTAATCCAACCCTGCTCAATAAAGTTTCTTATTTAAGTATCCACTACCATGACAGAATTAGAAGCAGAAAATATAATGTTGTTAGGGGAATTTATAGGGGAACTAAATATCCTAATTCCGGACCTGTCCGATAATATCTACTCACGCATGGTATCGCAGAAATTCCACAGCTGCTAATTTTCACAAGGAATGCGGAAGCCTCTTCAAAATATTTTTAATCCGGATCTGTCGCCTTAGGGGAATTTTATTAAGGCATAAATCAAGAAGCACTAAAAACTGTTATTTAAGAATCTGGATTCACGGCTGAGGAAGTCAATAAAACTTTCTAAAGATAGGAAAATCCACAGTCGTTGAATTTTCCGCCTGTTTTATAATTACGAAATTGATATTCGAGATGAGTTAAGTCGAACAACCTAGCTGGCCAACAGATTTGTGCTCTCGCTATTATTAACATGATACCCTAAATGATAATTCAAATGCGTTTGTTATAAAAGTCTAGCATGGGGGTAACATATTTGCCTTCTCGCTATTTTATAGAAGACCCATGTAAAAGAAAGTTCTACCCTACCGGTTTAGCACCAATACTCGAACTTGACGCTTGGTAAGAATAGAATATTAAGAGCTAAGTTGTGGAGATTTTAGCTGGCCAAACAACTTATTTCGTGTTTAATTTTTAGAAGGCCAACAGAAAATCTCATAAGTTAACTACGGAAAATAGGCTGGTGATTCGATACCGTTTACCAAAATTTCACATAGCTGCGTTCATAAAAACTACGGGTTTCGGTCTGGAAATGTAGTTGGTCAACCGATACATTTACCAAGAATAAGTAAAAATACCTCTTCAATATCGCCTCCGCCTAATTATTAGAAAATTTCATTCAGCAAGTTCAGGAAACATGTTCCGGAAATTTAGTTGGCCAACCGATTTAGGTTTTCGTTTTCAGAAGGCTTCAAGGACAATACTGAAAAGGCTAAAGCTCAGGAAATTTAATTGGCCAATCAATTTGTTTTCTCAGAAAACTAAATAAAAGGGAACTGTAGAATTGACTAATTCATCAATATTTTCTCCCCATAATATCTAGAATACTTTATTTCTAAACGCCAAGAGATCTGCTCTGGCAATTGAGTAGGTTAATTGGCCCCTGCTAAACCACTCCAAAAACATTTACTTCGGGCCTACTAATATCTACAAATCGTGCCAAATTAACTAGTAATTACTGAAAATTTAATATTTCTCAAGAAGCCCAAGATTTTTTTTAAATATTTTTATTCCGGATCTGCTGCCAAGAATAATGCTCTGATTTAATGAATGCCAGTGCCACGGGGCAAACAAGAACGTATTACAGACTTGAATGGAGCATTTTTAAACCATGAGGTAAAAAAGTTCTCCAAAAGTATTCTAAATCCAAGCCTGTTTAATATACGAGGGACGCTTATAAAAAAGACAGCAAAAAAGAGGTTAAACTTTCAATAAGTGATCTTGGTCAAGTCCTCGACTGTTACCATCTAAATAAATAATACAATTCCAATCTTAATCTAAATATGTCACAGGTGGAAGGTGATGTAAGCATCTGTTTATGTTGCAAAGTCGAATGGAGGTGACTTTTTTTACAGCAGTTACCTTCGAGCAGCGTTTTTGTGCGCGAAATAGAGGTCAGCTGGCAGAGCAGCAGCAGCAGCAGCACCAGCAGGAGCAAAGACAATGTTACAAAGAGATTAAAAAGTGGTCCGAAGAACATGACATTTACTACCACGGGCAATAAGTATGGATAACAAATGTTGCATGACAAACGAGAAAACGCTCCCTAAAATTCCTGCTTGTGGTCGCCAGCAGATCCTGTCATCGACTCCGTGACGGGCCGACCACACGTTTGATATACGAGCAGGGAATCATTTATGCTCGGGAGGAAAAAGAAACGAGATCGTATTATGGTATGAGAGCGTAGGTGGAAGCTTATAAATTTTATTCAAATGCACGCGTCGCTGGCATACTTTTCAAAAGCTCGTAATTATTCATGAAGCAAATTTATGAAAATTTTGCCTTGAGCTATTACCTTTATGTGCGCTCTAACATACTTGAGCCTACAAGATCGTATCGGCCATGCCAATCTATTTTATAGTTTACACTCTGTAAACGACTTCTCCAGGAAGTCCTTTAAACAAGAAGCGGTGGATGTGGTAACACAGATTAAAACAGGAAAAGCAGAAAAATACAAAAAAAGGGATACCGAAAGAAAAACTATGTCTTCACATTTTTTTACAGAATTCATGAAACTGAAAACCCTTCTACAATGTTCATCGCTCTTGATGTACTTAAAATTGCTTAGTGTGGCGAGTCTACTTCAACAATGAATTAGTAAAACCGGAAGAATTCAACTTACCACATGTGCGGAAATGAATCTTAATTAACTAATGGGTTTTAACAGTTCTACTTCCTGCAAATTCCAAATCAGAGCGAATAAGGTCTTAAGACAGGTTTATGGAAAATTAGTTCCTTATTAATTTTTAATATGGATGAGGAGTGTTTGATTACAAGTAGTTATTTACATACCATTGATGTTGAATCTTATCGAACTTATGTTACACATGGAAAGCCAGAAAGTCAGAAATCCCAAAGAAGGAAATTCCTAATATTATAAATGTTAGAGGAGAAAAGCCCATAAATAGTTTAAGGAGGTTTTTGGAAAAGTTGTGTACTCCTGACGAACATTAAAAGAAAACAAAGAAAAATCCAATGTACCTTACATCCAATTGAGAAAATCAAAAGATAGTTCTGGGGAAGTTACTGGAAGATCTAAGTTTACAGGATATTAGGGGGCAATGTTTTGTAACCATTTAAAATGCCACAAAATAATTAAGAGAAACAAATATGGCGTGAAAACGGGTGCCAATTAAGGAAAGTTCCTTAATAAATTACACAGAAGTTCTGATGAGGCCAATATTATGTTAGACAAGAGTTCAGAAAAACTTAAAAACGCGTATTGGGAAAATCAGAAGCAAGATTTGAACATTTTGCTGGAAAATCATTAAATCAAAAACTCAAGGGAAAACACTATAAAAATCATTTTAAAAAATTAGACATTGCGAAGTAAAGACAATTTAAAGTTTGAGGAAAGTTTGTAAGTCATTTAAAAATAACAGCTAAGAAAGGTTGTGGAAAACTGAAGAAGGTTTTCAGGAAATTCTAAGGAAATTGATGCTAAATCCTAAAAAAATTAAGGTAAAATCCACTGGAATATACTAAGAAATGTAATTATTAAATTAAAAATTAAATAGGGGTAAAAACTAAGGCAGGCAATTGAATAAGGCAAAATCTAAAAATAAGTGATCGCTCTTGAAAAACTTCCTAAAAATATTTTACCCATGTATTTCGGTTAAAATGTCTGGGAAAATTAACAACATTTAGGAAATGATAACAGAATCTTCCAGAATATTTTCAAGCAACCTTTGACGGCAATAGCGTAAATTCCAATAGAATTCGTGGGAAAATCTTAGGGAAATTAAAGAGAAATTTTGAGAAAGTCAGTAAAAAGATCTAAACGAATTGAAGCAAGGTTCGTTTACAGTCAGTGCAAAGTCATCCAGTACGTATTAGAAAAATTTGGAGAATATCGTGCATATTTCAGTTGAAATTCGGGTACCCTCAATGAGAAATATTTTGAAAAGCCGTGGAAAGTCTTGGAAAAGTTGGAAGAACATTAGTACAAAGTCGTGAAGTTATTGAGAATCTATACCAAAATCGGAGTATCGTTCTACTAAAACTAGCAAGAAATCTTATGAATTTTGGTAAGAAGTCCTACGAAAAATTGCAATATAACGGGTTAAAACGCAGTGCAAACTTCTGGATTCTAAAATTATTAATAGATTTTTTACAAGGTACAAGGAAGTTTTTCAGATTTACGCGAGATCACGAAAAGAGGAGGTTCTACATACATGGAAGCCCTACTGACGTAGAAGAAGGTCTTTTAAGTCTACTAAAACGACGAATGTAATATAAATCTTAGAGGCAGTTTATGCTTCAGTAGTTGATCTGTATTACTAAACGTCTCAGTAACCACCTTTTCTTCAATATCTAACAGGATTGATTGGAGACAGTGGTTTAAGTAAATAAATTTTTGAAAACCCTTTACCACCACGAACACCTAAATATGTATTTCGGCAACTAAGTTCCCATCTTCAGTAAGAACTTGAACTAATTAAAGTAACTTGGCGGAGAAGGACCTCTGAAAATAAGTCCTACACCAAGTCAACGATTGAAGTCCAATGACTTATCTCCACAGGTTTTCCCCAGACAAGTTACTTTAGTTGTTCAAGATCCTAGTAAAGATGATACAATACTCATATAAGTGTTCTAAATATCGTGGTTTTCCAAAGTTTATTCAATATTTAAGGTAAATTTCTAAACATATTTTATGCTTTATAGATATTTGCTCCTTTACATTCATTTGATATTAAAATAAAGTAATATATACTTATTTCCGTTTCGTATTTCCTATGAAAATTTTTCGCCAGTGTCTTAATATTTAGATTTTCTTTAAATTTCATTCAACCTCCTATATCAAGAAACTAAAATTACCTCGGAATTTCTCAAGATTGCTAACACACCTACAATCAAGCTCCAATTTGCTATACTATACAGTAAACACCAATTATTGCAAAATATTAGCTAAATGCAAGGAAAAATTTCATAACACACGTTCAAAGTTCTCCAAACTTAAAGCACAACCAAAGACTTGACCAAATAACATGCAAAAATATCTGCAGATGACTAAATTAACATTAACAGAAATTTACACCTACTTAACCATATATTGTTATGCAGATATGTCCTGTTTACGGTTGTAGTGGATTCTTCTCCCTCGCAACTACATGTAACGATTAGATGGCGATTGATAGACCTAACTTTGAGAGTGGGTGGAATGGAATTTGGATCAGCAAGCTGTCGTACTTTGTGTCACCTCATTTATCGAAAACGTATTTAACTGTGCAATTTAGACTTTTAATCGTCCCTTTTATAAAATTACTCGTTAAGAACATAGTTTGGTTACTAAATATGGAAGAAAAACTACAGATCGTTCCCTTTTCCCCAATTCTGCATTAGGACAATACCTTTCAAAGAACTATCAATTCATTCTTTAACCCTCAACGCTCCAAGTCTTCTCATCTAAGAGTTTCTATACATTCTTTGTATATTTATGTACCCCGTTCTTCCAAGGACGATTGGCATAGTTATTAGGCGAACGAAGCAAAAAATTGGGTCTAAATACAGACATGGTAAAGACGAGGTTTTTAATTATAACGATATATAATCTAGACTACAGGACTTGCGGGTACGAAGTCATCCGAAAGAGTGTGTGAGTATATATAAATTCAGGAGTTCGAGCAAGAAATAAGCACTATCTTCCATGTACCACGTGTATTCAAAATAGAAAATATTTCCAACAACAAGCTGAAAGTTACAATACGATAGCAAGATGTATAGAACAGAAATATGGAGTATGGCGGAAACGTGAAAAAACAGGTTGAGAATGTGGGTAAGAAATGCTTTTTGGCCTGTTAGTGATAGCAAAAGGCAGATAATTAAGTACTATTACAAGTTGAAGGAAATATACAAAGAACCAGATATAGTGATTGAAATCAGAAGTAAAAGATCGGGTGGTTCGGTCATAACCAGCGAATGACGAACACAAGATGTAAAAGAAGAATTTCAGAGGGAACTTAAAAGATATCAAACAGAGAGCACCACTGAAAATGTTGATTAGAGAGGAGTAAGCAATTGGAGGCGAAGAACAGAAGACCAAGAATAATGGAAGAAGGTTGTGAAAAGCGAGAGGTGTACAACAATGAAAATGTTAAACTGAAAGGAAAACTAAAATGTATTAAAGTGATAAATTAAAGAGCGTTCAAGAAATAAGGAACGTGCCAAAACCAATACTTTGGGAATGGTAAGAAGTTCCTGCAGACCCACAATCTAGAAACCCTATGGAGGTTGAAATCCTTAATGGACTATTACTCGTTAACGAGGAAATAAATAAGAAATCCCTTACAAAACCTTGAATAAATCCCTTATCATCACAATGTTTAGAAAACCTAGTTCCTTATTTCGGTAAAAAAGTTACCATCTTCAGTATAAACGTATCCACTTAGATCAGCTAATGAAGATAAGTTATTCACCATGGCAACAATGGAATCTTAAGTATGGTGAAAAACTTATCGCCAGGGTTCCGTAGTCAGACTTACTTCAGAAAGTCTAAATTCATCAGTTCCTCCTAAAGATGGTTGAATACTTGCCGGAATACGTATTTAAGGTTTCTAAACACTATTGTGGTTGCGTTTCCTAAACGATCTGTATATTTTAATCACCGTCTCCTTTCAATCCAAATATATCCCTTAATAATATTAAATTCTAAGCCGTTAATAAGCTTTAGAAGGGTACAGAAAAGGCGTCCACATTTGCATCGAACCCCCAGGACCAACCCACCCCCTTGTTAAGCTAATCTTCAAATCAGCTTTAGCAAGGCACGAATCCAGAGCGCCGCTTGCTCGACAAATCTGTCGGTCATAGAAATATTGTCGCCATAAAAGGAGCCCGCGCCTCCTCAAAGGAACACTGAAGAAGTGCGTGACCATCACCAAACCCACGGCTACCCAAATAATAGTGCAAGTTCATGCCCTTGCTAGGTCACGTCTTGACCCATCACAGGAGACCGCGGGGTTCAAGATCGAGTGCACGCACATCTAAGGGAGCGGCTGACAGCAGCACCGGGGCTGCGCCACGGAGGGCGCGGGGGGCCAGGGCGCGGCTGTGACCCGCAGCCACGCGGCCGCGCCCCACACACTCGCGAGGTCAGTCGCCGGCTGAACCAGATCAGATCGGCTAAATAACCTGTCCTGTCTTGTATTGACCACCGGTGGACGGAATTATGCACTACAGCATTCGCATTCCATCTCGCTACTACACGGTAGCTCTTCGAGCATGGTGGAGGTGATTTACGAATGGAGTTGGGGTGGATGCGCGTGGTGAAGGACCAAGATAAGAAGGCACAAACACCAAGAAGTAGAAACCATAAAACAGACAGCTTTTAAAATACTCACGAAATGGTAGGACTAGATATCGCGGCAAAGTTCACGTACAATCCTTACTTGTGGCAACAGGACAATTTACGTACATACTGAGTCATTTAGAAAAATATAAGAAAAACTCTTTGCTTTGACTTTCCAATACTTTCAACCATGTCCTTCCGTTATCTATACATCAATTCAGTATCCAACATTTTCGTTACCCTTAAATCCCCATTATGTGTATGTGACATATCCGCTACCGTTTTCGATGAAATTACTAAATTTGCATTCGCCTGGATTTCTGTTTATTTAATCGGGTTTGACATTTAGCCTAAAGTAAACGCTCGAAATAGATATCGCCGCGTTAAATCTTAATCAAAAAATAATCATTTACATGATTAGTTAGCAGCTACCTGTATTTACAAAGTGCATTACTTACATCTCACTGCACAAACACGCATTTAGTAATGAAATTACCACACTTACTCATAGTGATATTGAATCATTTATTTAATTGACCAGAAAATGATTCAATAAATATCAACTCCCAAAAGTAACAAACATAGAAGGCACTCAAGCCATAAAAATGCTAAATAATAATACTCAATATCAGCACATATTAAAGACCTTTAGAATTAGTTGAGGTTATTCTTTATAAAACTATGGTTCGTACCAACTCCAAAATGTATATAAATGTTATTTTGCGCACCCTATTAAAGCAATTAATATTAATAAATGTTTAGCCTTTAAATTACTATCAATCTCGTTGCAAGTATTAAATGTTATTAAAATTATTTCCATAGTGTACAAAATCATTGAAAATACATTCATAAAAATGTTCATTTGTATTAAACATTATCAATTTTTATTAAAACTACTTTTTGGGTCAAGCATATTTACAAATCTATCTTTTGATAATTGATCCTATTCGATATAAAATTTAAAAGGCTCAGTGATAAACTACATAAATTTTGACGTTGCTAAAACGTCAATCGCTATAAATTAACTTTTAACAATCTTCTGTAATAACTAAATTCAGTGACAGTACCTTTAAGTGTTTGTCTGAACCTTATTCTCGTGTCAAACATGTTTTGCCTACGCCTTCGTATAGAAATCTACATCCAAACAAAGAAATTTTAATGTTCCTGCTAGAGAATATGCCAAGACAACTTCTAAATAAAGAAAAATCTGTAGCACGGGATAGTTCCGTTGGAGATATCAACGCTGAGTTAAGTAGTTAACCCTACCATAAGTTGAATCAGTTAGTTTTCATCTTTCAATTTGAACTAGAACAAATGCAAATTACAACAGTTCTATAAACAATATATTAGAAAGTTTTAACAAATGACAAACCTGTTACAGATAAAGTAGATTAAAGTGCAAATCATTTTGTTTGAATTAAAACCTATATTAGTTTTGTAATTCTACAATCAGTTTTCAGTTTGTACCGAGGTGTAAAAATAAGTACATTCAGAAAAATATATAATTTAACAATAAAAGTTATAAGAAATTTGTATGCCAGGCTTGAACATATTACAAAAAAGTACTTTATCAAACAATAAAGCAATCCATCGACAAAAAGTTTCAAGTTTTTTCCAAAACACATACTTAATTGCCCCAAATCATTAACGTTAAAAACTATTTCAAATTATTTTTTAATTCTGTTAATATTTTAGTAGAATGGCGGCCAATCCAGAAGCTAGCCACACTGTAGAGAGATTACTCTAATAAAATTATAGAAAGCAAATAGGAAGTCATAACACATTCATGAATAAAATGTAACATTTTCCAGTAAAAAAAGAATTGCTTTAAAAATTACGGTAGGTACTTAAACTGTTCAACCTTGACTATTTTAATTACTTTCCTGACCCCTAATAAAATCTACCTGCAAACTGTTTACGAAAGCGTTGGAGTAGAAACGTAAAAATACCAACCGCCGTTTGATTTGTTTGGAGACTTCAACGTATAGGGAGACAAGTAACTATCCTTTATAAAGGCACCCACAAAATTTGGACTGTCAATAACAGGAAACATTTTAAAAAACATATAAACCAGCATTAAAATCGTGAGAAGCCAAAAATAAATTGTATCAATCAGAAGCTTTCCACAACTGCTATCAGTATAAGAAATGCAATGCAAGCAGAATTACAATCAATATAAGAAATGGAGCAACTTCAGGCAGATTACGATCAGTATATGAAATGAAACAACTTCGGGCAGCATTACGATCAGTATAATAAATGAAGTAACTTCAGGCAGGTTACGATCAGTATAAGAAACGGAAAAACTTCACGCAGAATTACTATCAGTATAAGAAATGGAGCAACTGCAGGTAGAATTACGATCATTGTAATAAATGGAGCAACTTAAGATAGATTGCGACCAGCATAAGAAACGGAACAATTTCAGTCAGAATTACGATCAGTATAACAAACGGAACAACAGGCCGTATTACTATCAGTACTTAAGAAATGGAGCAACTGCAGATATAATAACGATCAATGTAAGAAATGTAACAACTTCAGGTAGATTACCATCAGTATAAGAAACGGAACAATTTCAGACACAATTACGATCAGTATAAGAAATAGAACAACTTCAGGCAAAATTATAATCAATAGAAGAAATGGAGCAACTTCAGACGGAACTACGATCAGTATAAAAAGTGGAGCGACTTCAGGCAGATTACGATCAGCATAAGGAATGAAGCAACTTCAGGCAAAATTATGATCAGTAGAAGAATGGAGCAACTTCAGACGGAAGTACGCTTAGTATAAAAAGTGGAGCGACTTCAGGCAGATTACGATCAGTATAAGGAATGAAGCAACTTCGGGCAAAATTATGATCAGTAGAAGAAATGGAGCAACTTCAGACAAAAGTACGATCAGTATAAGAAGTGGAGCGACTTCAGGCAGATTACGATCAGTATAAAGAATGAAGCAACTTCAGGCAAAA
>JABXWE010042999.1:0-15966 GCA_014611495.1 Limonius californicus | reverse complement strand
GAGAGTAATATACTTGAATAACCTTTTGTCTAACTGCAGTATTTCTAGTGGACGCAATAAGACTGGGTTGTGAAAGGACGCACTATTGATAGCAGGATTTATATATATATATTCATCAAAATACTCGGACACGTCGATTTTTATTTTCAAATTGTCATTTAGAGATGTAATTTTCAATCCCCCACCCCTCAACCCCTAAGCCCTAGCAATTCCAACTTTAAAATTTTAAATAACAAAGTACCCCTATAATACCTCATCTGATAGCTTTCTTTATGCTGAATACAACAAAAAAAAAGCTTTTCAAAATCGATTGATAAATAACAGGGATATTTACCAAAATGTATTCAATTGAAAGTGCCATTATTCGAGCAGGCGTTGATACGGTTGTAGCAATGAGTGATAAAAACAATTGAAATTTATCGTTCTCAGTACATTTTAATGCGTTTATGTAGTATTTTTAAACATGGATAAAAAAAAATTTTTTTATTTAGAAAAATTTTTTTTTTTGCAAAAAAAAAATTTTTTTTTCTTAGTTTCCCAAAACCCGTCGCAATGTTTACAGGACGTACTGAGAACATAAACTTCAATTGTTTTTACCACACATTGCTAAAACCGTATCAACGCCTGCTCGAATAATGGCACTTTCAATTGAATACATTTTGTTAAATATCGCCGTTATTTATTAACCGATTTTGAAAAACTTTTTTTTGTTGCATTCAGCATAAAGAAAGCTATCAGATGAGGTATCATAAGGGGTACTTTGCTATTTGAAATTTTAAAGTTGGTGTTGCTAAGGCTTAGGGGTTGAGGGATGGGGGGTTGAAAATTACATCTCTAAATGACAATTTAAAAATAAAAATCGACATGTCCGAGTATTTTTATGAAATATTTTTCTCAAGGATTTTATAGAATTTATCCGTTACTTTTGGGAAGCACTGTATATATACGTACCTTACATCTGATACCAAGCCAGGTAAATAAGTCAGGCACTCAGACGCCCGGGCGAAATACTATAGCTAGCAGTGTGTGAATTGCATGTACATGTTGAATACTCCTGTCAGAAACAAGACAACCTCAGAAGGGTAACTTTTTTTTAAATAAGCATTAAAATATTGTAACGATTTCCGTGCCTAACAGAAGACAACCCGTTTTACGTATACAGGAATTTTAATATTTCGGCGTTCGTTCAGGTCAAGACGACGCTGCGCGGTTTTGAGTTTAAAATTTTGGGGGGAAGGTGATTCTAAAAGACAGTTTTACATAATTAAGTCAGTGGGTTAAACGTTGTCAACCTTACCGGACGTTTATGGTGAATAGTGAATTATTTATTGAAATCGTTTGTCGATTGGGAATCAGTTTTCCGCTTTGAGAGTCACTTCACACAGAAGCTTTTCCTATAGTTGAAGGGAAACAAATCTCCAGGAACTTATTTTCCAATATCAAATTTACTCCGGTAAAGAATATTTGGTTTGGTGTTATGCCATCAACTGGTGAGTTGGTTATAACCAGAAATTGTTGTCTTATCGTAATTTCCAGAATCTTAATTCTAATATCAGATAAATTTAATTAGGCAAAATTCGTACAGCGGGACTTTCGGAAATTAAGACGACGTAGTAGAAAAACGCTACATTTATACGTATTGTTCAAATTGATACGTTGTCCTCGCCGAGTAACCTTGTGATGGTTTTTCCCGAACCAAGTGGAAACCTGTGCCTATCAATAGAGAGTCTGGTGTATGGACGAGCTTGCAGACACGTATTGATCAAGGGAAGTGCATTTTTAAAAACTGTATAACCTTGTCTTGTTGTTCACGATTACGTTATGTTTATTTAAGAATTAATTTATTTGATCGTTGATCACGCCTGTATTCGTGATGCGGAGGCCTTCGAAGTTACGGAATGCGCTAAACATTTCTAGCATATGATTGTGTAGCGCATTAAAGTTCATAAAAATTGTTTGAGTGTTGCCAAGTTAATTTTCGTTATATTCCGGTAGAGTAACGTAAACTTGGGACTTCTACTTTTATTTTAAATCATTGTTCTTGCATAGAAATTTTAGAACTGTGTAAACAGAGATTTGGTTGCAACTTGTCTTTTATTTTACGACAAAGTATTTGGATTTAAGTTTACGTAAAGGATAGCTATAAATAATATAAAGGTAGGTGATTATTTTTCTTGGGGTCCGACTTCTCATTTACCACCTCGGACGATGCTAGAAAATGATAAGTCGGTGGCGCCTATTAATTATTTGTTTTGAACCTACTCCTTCTTCGATTGGGTTTCCGGGAATCTGGCATCTGTCAATGTGTAATTGTCTACCTAAACAGTAGCGGAGTGATGAGGTTGTTTTTGTAATTCAACCAATTTTTGTATATAGTAAAGATTAAAGGCGTGACAATGTATGTAACAGTTTTTACGAAGCCCTTCATGTAAACCCCCTATAAGGAGCCCTTCTGTATAATACGAATATACTGTGCCGCATATGCGATGCCCTCCAGTGTTGCGTATATGTTGTTATCGCCTACGTGCTTTTACAATGCCGTCTGCTCCAAAACTACTTCATCAGCTGAATTAACTATTTTCAACTACAGTACGATAAATGAGAAGTTCAAATGTTCTCGTTCTCATTTCAGAGAGTTTCATTATGAATTGTGCTTCTAATTACATTACGGCATATTATCAAGATCTTACAACAACAAGGCCTTGTTTTGCAACATATTACAACAGATCTAGTTATTTTTATAAACTGATGAGTTTTAACGTTCAGTAAGTATTTTGGATGGTGGAGCACGTTCAAATTCAAAATTTTAACCAATTAATATTACAACTTGACATAATTTAACAAAAAGTACTTGTATCCGAACAATATATTTATTTCAAATTGTTTTTTAATCTGCAATAGTGCAAAAAAAATGTAGATCTGTGAAAAAAATAATACATTTATAAAAATACAGCTATTTGAATATGTTTTAAAACAAAAATTATTCCTATAAGATCTTGAAAATATGCAGTAATATAGTCAAAAATACACTACTTTAGTGCAATTTTCTTAGGCCGGTAAATATTACGAAGAATGTATAGGTTAATCACGAATCTCTATAATACTTCTATAAAATAGGTTATTTTGGACTGACACCCGAAGTGTATTAAATTCGTTTCCGGAGTTTGATTACAATTAAGACTAAAACCTTACTTTATGGTGAAATCTAAGGTTGTAGTTCTATCTACATACTCGTATATTCAAACACTACAAGTTTATACACCTATGTACAAAAAACTATATGTTTTCTGCTACGAGGCTTGTTCAACTGGAACCCATCTTTGATCAACTTAGCCTTGAAAACAAATGCAATAATTCAAATGACGTTTGTTCATGTGTTTGTAAGCAACACATTAATAAGTTGCTGGCGTCTGAATTTAATTCTGCCTTTTAGAACTTCGATTTTGAAATGGCGTTTGTTGTTGAAAATCTGTCCAAGTTTGATCAGCGTGCGATTCTACAATTTTTATGCCCTGAGGGTGTTCAGCCATTGCAGATTCATACGCGAATGCAAGCAATGTATGGAAATGCATGTATTGCGTACCCAATTGTGAACGAATGGTGCCGAAAATTTAAGATTGGAAAAGAGGGTACTATGGATGAGCCGCGACCAGGTGCGCGGTGTACTACATTAACAGAAAGCAATATAGCATGTGTCCATAGTATTGTTCGTAATTTGGGTTGCAGCAAAGTTTGTTCGCAATGGATCCCTCGTCTCTCGTCTAATGAACAAAAATGCTTGCGAATGGGCTTATTTCTGCAACACCTCACAGACTATAGGCAAGATGCTGATGACTTTCTATATTTTCATAGAAATGGTGTATTGTTTTAATAAGATTGACTGGACATACACAGGAAGTGGAAATGGACAGCACTGAATAAAGAGAACGAACTTGTTTTAATGGAATCTTAGGTCCATTAATAAACGTTTATCATGGTTGAAAACTGTCCACATATAAGCTTTACACTGTTAGACTACCCTTCGGAAGTGCTACCAATACAAACAGCAATGATATAGATAAATCACAGATATGAGCCGTATCTTTGATTTTATAGTTCACTTTTTGTAAATTAGCTGTTTAGGGGTTTCCATAGTAAAATAAAAAACAGTAAGGTTTTGGAAATTACGTAGGGGAGTTGGGATTATCAATAATAGAAGAATTGTAGGCTGTCAGGTCAACTCTGAGTTTCGGTTGTTTCGTGACTGATTCATAGATTGTCGAGTCTTTAATGGTACACCAATTATTTATTCCTGCTCCTTTTGTCCGAATGGGCCACAAATAGCTGAGAGGACTTGACATATCCTAATGAATGAGAGAGTTGGTGTGTGTTTGGTGAACTTTGAACCCTCATTGGTGCCCGTTGCTGTACCCAAAATCTCCTTCCCTTGTCGAAACATCTCATTATCTGTCTGTAGAGAAGAAAATATGATCGTTTAGTATTGAAAACTTATTTAGCGTAACAGTTCGTGTTCAATAGCTTATTGCATTTAATCGATAATTAATATTTTATTTCTGATGCGTGTCTTGTTCCATAATTTGAAGATAGTTGAATAATGTTGGTTTGATTGTGGAATTACGATTGGGGCGTGCAAAGGTGTCTAAAGGTATACGAAGCCATCCCAGAGGTGTGCAGTAAACACTGCCCCACGTACTAAGGGAACAGTCTATGACCCTACGATGCACGACTATGGCGGAATAGCAATGGGGTGTTAGAACGGCATCTTACAGGAGGAGTTCCTGGTGGTGAAAATAGAAGTAGCTCCAGTGATAAAGCCCTACTTCATAATTTGCCGTGGTTGTTATTAATAATTTTTAAACTTCTATGTACAAATATATGAAATATGTCTAAATTTGCGTATACGTCAAATTAGTTGACGCTGTTGGAATAATATTGTTCTTAAAGGGGCAACTATGATTAGAACTAATAAGAACATCTAAGAGATAGAAATCGGTTCCATTGAACACTACGCCTCGTGCTAAGAAAATTGCCAAAAGTCACAGTTAATTTAACATTACCCGAACCTGAAAATAAAAAGGAAAATAGTATGTCAAACTCATATGCAAATCAGAATACATTGTAACGCCTAGTCGAATAGACGGCGACAAAGTCTGTTATACTAAATAGAAGCAATACAACCGAAACTACCATTTAGGATGCAAGGTCCAGGTATCAAGGACAAGGGTCGACCAGCTACAGTCGAGGAAGGGGGCCTAGGCGCCACCTGTTTAAAATATCCTTCGTCCTTGAAATATAACACGAGGTAAACAGGAACCTTCCTGGAGTTCTGACCTACCTTGCTTCGGTAATTGCTCAATTTGTCACCAAAGTAAATTATTGTAACCCAAGGCACAACAAATTACAAAATTTCAGTTTATATAAAGAATCATTCAAATAAACCTTTTTGACACATCGCCACATAAAATTAAAGTATGTATTTAATAAATATATATAAAGATGTAACAGGAATTAACCAATCATGGCTAACAGTACCTTCCCTTAAACAAATTAATAAAACAAAATTCTTGAATATATAGGGAACGCAATAATGCGAAATTATTACTAGACTACGAAGCATTTATTCCGCTTCCACCCATAATAATATTCGCGACCAACCTCGCTAAGTATTTTTAAGTTTCTCGAGGCCTTGCGAACCAAGATGTAAAAATACCAATATAATGGTATTAGTATCGGCGCACTCTTAATCAAGATTTAAAACTTCCGCACTATTCCCCCTTTCTATTTGAATTTTAATCAATAAAAGAAAATTAATTATACTGTTGACCATTTAACAATTATTAACAGAATTTCGATAAAATATCACCAATATTAACAAAATGCAAAATCAATTGAATTTAAACTCCCACTAATTAAAGTGTACTTAGTCTTGTTATTAATTTATGTATATAATTACAAGATTTACTACGATTCCTTACTATTAAACTATAACTTTCCGGAACCCCTCGTATCTTCGGAGTTATATGTAAAAATTGAAAATGAAAGTTACTGACACACCTGCGGTCTAGCTATCTCGATCCACACCTGTTGTATGCGTTCGCTGCACGGCAGATAAGTCCACTTGTCTCGAACGCACAGGATCTCTTTGATTTTTTACAAATGACTGGTCTTTTCTGTCAATTCTAACCCCAGCCTATTCGCCTAAATAATTTCAATAGTCTTAGAAGTGAAACAAGAGAAATTGGATTTTATTTGCTTACCAAAAAATGTTAACTGGCGAAAGAACGCTCTCAAAAGATTTGCACACAGATTGGGATCAACTCCCCGGGAACTCACATCACACTATGGATGCCTAAGAACTTCCCAAATGTGTCTTGAAAATTCAAATCGGAAAACTTCCCAAGTCTTAAAACGACTTCCAAATTAACTCAAAACGCGTGCACCTTCTTTGAGAACTCGTACAGTTATATGTCAAACGGAAAACCCAAAATTCACAATTTCCTGAACCGGAAATACACGAGTAGATGACACGAAACTTCCACAAGGCCAATTCTGAATTAGTCAAAAGCTTAAATATGCAATCCAAAATGCTGTATTGAAAATTTAAATACCAATCAACCAGGCGCAAGAAATCGCACGTTACAACATAAATAGTAAATATTAACCTAACTAATAGATGGGAGCAGCATGTTTGCTTTATTAACTCAATTTTTGTTGTTGGGATGTTTAGGAGTTGCCACAGTAAAATACAATATGTATTGGTTTTGGTGATTGTTAAGCGAAAGTGGGTTTATTGGGAAAAGAAGAAGTGTCAGCACTAGGGTGGACACTGGGTTTGGCGGTTTCGTGGATTTGGTTATCCGATAGGTTACTGTGGTACCCCAATTACTGAATCCTGCTTCTTTGTTTGATGGGCTAACCCACCCACAAGTAGACTTATCATTGCATATTCTGGTGGATGTGGCAGTTGATGTTTGGTGGACTTAGAGCAGTTATTGGTACCCTTCCTGAACCCGACATCCGGTATGCTTGCCATCGCCTGTCGGTAGTGGAGAAAACGTGGCTGCTAGATATTGAAATCTTATTTTATGTAGCAGTTAGCGTTCAATGAGTTAATATATTATTTTAATCGGCTATTCATACCTAATTTTTGTCGCGTGTATAGTTCAATAATTTGGCAGTATTTGAATAATGTTGTATTGATTCTAGAAATGATTGGAGTTAACAAAAATGTCTAAAGGTGTAGGCAGACGTTACAGAAGTGTAAAGCACACTGTGCTTCTTGGTAAGGGTGCGACCTATGAGCGACTTCGGCGGAATGGTGCTGAAAATAGGAATAGTGAATATACAAATGTATAAAAGATGCTTAGCGTATACGTGAAATTGGTTGACAATATTTGAATAATGTTTTTGTAAGTTGCAACTATGATTGGAACTAATAAGAGTTTCCAGGCGATACGGAGTCGTTCCAGAAGTGTATATCAAACACTGCGCCTCATGCTAAAGGAATAGCTAAGAGCGATTCTGACGGAATAGCAGTTGATGTGCTAGCAGGACGGGATTTGTTCCTACGTGAGATAGAAAAAACTCATATTCTAAAGTACGACCTCATAAGTTGCCGCTGATAATTTAACATAACTCGAACTTGGAAATATAAACGAAGGAAAGATATCCAACTCATATGCAAATCAGAATATAATCTCCGGTTGTCCATATAACTTACAGTAAGCCACTACTAAGTTATTATAAGGAAATGCTTGTTAACCTCACTGGGTATCATTCTTCGTTTTTGCACTACTTACCTCCGCAAACCAGGATATTCTATCAGAACTAAGGGTTTAGCTAAGCGACTTTTGAGGAGAATGCAATTTAAATGTAGATGAAACACACACACGCGCGTATTTTGTATTTTGGGTTTTTAACGTATTTCATGATTTTAATGAAACAGGAGGGTGCATTTTCAAATTGTAATTTAATTTTTTTATCTAAGCTAATTCTGAGGCAATCTGAGAAGCTTTAGTAATCGAATATTAACAAAACAGTTTTTTTTATTAGAAGTACTAAATGTAAACACTTTGCACAAATTCTCATAAACGATTTATAAGAACTCGGTTGGTACAGACAGCATAACTTCATATTAATCAATTTTATCATACAAATAACAATAGTTTTGTTAGTCTAGTTTTTACTGGTTAATTCGACCACACAAGTACCAAGAAATAGGTCAATTCTTGTGCAATTTTCATGATGTTTTATTTCTAGCTTCACATTTTTACGAAACCGTTATTTATATTTCTATGGTCGGAATAACTGACGACGACAGCCTATGCGACAATACAATGGACAATCATAAACTATCCTACTCAAATATTTATTCAGAAACTACTTATACATATATTCTGTGACCATGTATGTAAAATTTGAGTGTCATAATTGCTAATGATAAATGATGTGGAAATGCGTTGCGTGACATATACTCTGTGGTTAAATATTAAAGCACGTCAAAAGTTGGTGGATATTTATCATGCAACCAAGTGATATGAACACCTACTTCTGAACTTTCAGTAAACTGAGTTACTTAAACTTTCGGAGTAATTTTTTCAATTAGTCAGTATTTGAGGTAAACAAATCCTTGTAAGATCTACCTCTTAGAAACACAAAAAATAAATAAATTAACTGAAATTATTTTCTGGAATACCTTACGTATTTCACCAGTTTGAATATATAACCTTCACAATAGTTAACCCAATTTTGGTTTCTAAAGCTAATAATCCCAAAAAGGTTGAATTTTATTACGCTGTTGCTATGTTGTGGATGTGGAAATAATGAAAGCTCATGCATAAACGCCAACTAGAAAATTGTTCAGATCAAAAGCCCGAAAGCTCGCAAGCTTGCCGAATTCAGAAAACGAAACGAGCAACTTCTGCTAAATCAGAATCGTGGTTTAAAGGAAACGTTGCCGGCGTCTTTATTTATTTTCTGTTAAAGTTGGGCAACTTCTGTATTTAGCCAGAAGGCGATCGTTTTTGGGAGAGGAATTTTAAGCATGTTGAATGAGAAACCGAATCGGCAAAGAGCAAGCACTGTCAATTCGGAAATTTAAGTCTTCCTGATTGCACGTTTAGCTTTGGGCGCGGGTGAAATTTTTGATATTTACAAATAATATTTTCAACAAAATTGTGGCTGTCCTTGTTTATGTTGGTATTCCCTTCACGTGCAGAAGTAGAACATCTACTACTAAGCTGCAACACCTAATTTATATTCAAATCAGAATACAGTTGCCTGTAATGTAAAATGTGAGATTCTAAAAGATGTGAAGTCAAGGAACTTCTCTAAGATTTACGTGACCCTGTTAATCCAGCTTAAAATGTTTGAAAAAGGGAAATACAAATTCTCTTCATTGTCATATTTCTTGGGTTTATCAACCTTTTTGAATTAAAATACCACTGCCAGGAAACAATAAGATATTTCAAAGTAGTAAGCTAGATTTAGTAAACTGCCATATCCCAAAGCCCTTAGTTTTTAGAAATTTGGATTTGAGCCGTAAAGCTATACAGGGTGTCCCATGATGTGTCGGAACTAAGAAGTGATCACTTTCTCTAAATCGACTATTAAAGACGTTATGGCCTGTTTTAGTTAAATACTGGCACAGCCCAAACAATAAATAATATTAAGTGTTAAAGTTGATTGCTCTGCTTGCGCTTATTAACAGTATTGATAATGTTTACTTTTACTACGCAAGAGTATGTCAATATCCATTACATGTACGGTTTCTGTGAAAGAAACTCAGTAACAGCTGCTCGAGAATATGGGTTGATATTTCCAAATCGGCGACTACCAGACCGATGAGTTTTCCAACACCTACGTGAACACGGAATCCTCCCGAAACCGTCAACTGAGTATCCAATTCATCAAGTACTAGGCAATGAGGACAACATAGTTTAAGAAATTGATATGAATCCCAGCACTTCTGTTCGTCTTGTATCTGCACAAGTTAATGTACCACGAATGCGAGTTTGGAGTTTGGATTAAAACGTCATGGTTTATACGCATTTCATATATAGCCTGTTCAAGCCTTCTTACCTACAGATTTTGCTAGTCGTATGGAATTTTGCCGCTGGATCATTCAAAATCGAAACCTACGTAGCAGAATTTCATTCACGGATGAGGCAATATTTACAAGGAATGGATTAATGAACAGAAAGAACAGCACCTCCTGAGTTTTGGAGAATCCACACGAAGACACAGTGTAATTATCAACATAGGTGTTCAGTGAATATCTGGTGTGGAATTGTTGATAAAATGTTCATTGGTGCATTCGTTTTCGAGAAGCATTTAACCGCCGACAGATATTTACATTTTCAAGAAGATATTTGGGAGGATTGTTAGAGGATTTCCCTTTGAAGATCAGACATGGTATGTGGTACCAGCAACATGGTCCTTCTGCGTACTTTGCACTACGTGTAATACAATTTTGAATCAACGATTTGAAGGACGTGTAATTGATAGAGGAGAACAGCACCTCTGACCTCCAAGATCTACGGACTTAACTTGTTTTGATTATTATTTGTGGGGCCATATGAGAGATATGATATACCAAACACCATCAGAGGCAGTTGAAGATCTTAGGAGACGCATTTTTGAAGAAGCGGGACTAATTCGGAATAACAATGATATGTTATGTAGGGCAGCTCTCTCTTAAAAAGAGCCAGAATGTGTCTCGAGTGCAAAGATGGCCATTTTGAACAATCTTTATAGTGAATTTAAACTAAAATAGAAATAAATATTGGCTTTTCTGAAATTGTAATTATTCAATAAATAATAATTTAATATTCTGTATTTTGAAAATGGTTTACTTTAGGGCATAACTTTATTAGAATTTTTAACTATTGTGATGAATTTAGACTCGTTCGCTTGTTCGATGTCAATTTTAAAGGATAGTCGTTCATTTTTATGATGCCTTAGAATTCGGCTTCTTTGTGGTAAATAATAAAGGGCAGGCCATAACGCAGATAACTTCTTGTTTGGTTGGAAACACTGCCAAACTCGTATTTTGATATAAACCTAAGAAAAAAAGAATCATTGTTAAATATTCTAATTTAAAAGCTTATATATGTAAAGAAACACGTACAGAAGATACAATAAAATGCCTCGAGCTTAATTTTAAGATTAGCTCTGATATTTATGAAGTCACGAAGGAATTTACTGCATTATCGGAACAATTAGTGGAAATGTGTTTTGGACATTTGTGATGTATAAAGGGTGTTTTAGAGGTTAATGTAGGACGTGCATAATGTGTTTATGAAGTCAAAACTAGTTTAGAAAGCGGCGCCGATAAATTATGAACATTTTTAAATATTATCGTTTACCTGTCAAAATATGAATTCCAAATTGTTATTAGATCCAAGTATCCTTTGATAATTTTTGTGTAATTTTGGCATCGTTCTTATGGAGATTTTGTCCGTTGTTAACCCTGGAATGCTACTTGGGGTACACCTGTACCCCAGCCTTATTTAAAAATCCCGCCAATTGGAAATAGATGGCACTGCGGTTGTGGGCTTTTGAGTAGTTTCAGCATACGATGCGTCAGTTCACGTGCAATATTGGTGACAAGTAGTGCATGTTTCATTTTGGAGATATTTGATACTTGGGGTACAGGTGTACCCCACTATAGCAGAATAAGGCTATTTGTTTTTGCATGTAAGTATATTAGTTTTATTTAATTATTTACTATTATTGTTACAATTGCATAGCCTATGTTATTTTTACATTTATTTCTTGTATTTATAGAACACACAAATAATGGCTTCTCAAGAAAAGTATGTTGACCTAACAAATTCTGACGACATAGCTGAAATACATCGTATTCTCCAATAGAAATTTGACAATGGACAACTGGTTCACATCTGCACAGACAGCAAAAAACCTTTTAGAAAAAAACATTACAGTTGTGGGAACCTTGGGGAAAAATAAAAGAGAAATTCCTCCATCATTTTTGGATCTCAAGGAGATGCAGATAAACTCAGCCATGTTTTTCTATAGTGACCACCTTACACTGTTATCATATCGTCCACCAAAAACTAAAAAAAAAACGGTCGTAATGCTTTCGACAATGCATGAAAAGGGTGACGAGCCAAATAGTACCAAATTACCAACAATTATACAATTTTATAATTCTACCAAGGGGGGAGTGGACACTTTGAACCAACTGTGTCACACTTATTCTACTGGTAGAACGTCACGCCGTTGGCCATTATGCTTGTTTTATAATTTGATAAATATTGTGGGATATAACTCGATAGTACTTTTAAGTGGTTCTAATGCACCAGATAAAGAAATTGTCACTAACAGAAGAGTTTACCTGAAAAAACTCGCACTTGACTTAGTGAAACCTCGTATGGAACGTCGTTTGTAAACTCCAACTTTGAGACGGGAACTCCGCCAAACTATATGCAATGTACTAAAAATAACCCTTGCAGTAGAAGTACTAACAAGGCCGCCTACTGCCTTGGGTAGATGTACATTTTGCCATAGAAGCGAAGATCGAAAATCCAGGGTCAACTGCGCTGTATACAAAAAATTCATTTTGTTTACAGCATCAAAAGAAAGTTTGCCCAACTTGTGCTGAATAACTTAATAAACTATTTCTGTTAAAAAACATTTTTGTAATTCTATTTTAAGTTGGTTTCATGATATTTTCAAATAAAAATTTTTTTTGACGAAAATTGGTCAACTTTTATTTGGGGTACGATGGTACCCTAGTGTAGCAGATTAAGTTCTGAAAATAAGTGTAGCATTCCAGGGTTAAGAAGTTTGTTGACAAAACAATGAACAAAAGAGCATTTTTTGTATTTACGTGAGAATACAAGCATTTCCTTTGCTCAAAAAAAAATTAAAAAATAGTTAATATTGTTAATATAATAAAGTATTCGTTTGTGTGTTTTAAAAAACGAGTTTCATTGAAGATAGTGAAAGGTGGTTTTACTCACAAAGTAAATTTTTGAGTAATTTGATCCTCTTCGAAGTTGTGAGATTTGGTAGAACTGCGCACCGGAATTTGGGACGCTGCTTCGGAGGCTGTTAAACAGATCAAAGACGGAAATAAGAGATATTTATACTTGTACGAAGAAATTACTCCAAAAGGTAATACAATTATTACGTACCTAGACAGGAAGCACCAGATCACAGGAGCACCGAGACGACAACAGAAAACAACATTTTAAAGCTGTCGAATATTACTTAGCATTTTCTATAAGCATTTATAGGTTATAATACGCAGACCGGCTAAGGTGTTGGACTGACTGGAATTGCTTGCGTTTAGGTAATTGATGTATTTGCCCATATACCCGTAGTGTTCCAGTACGTTATATGCAGATCCGACTACTGAGATTTTGAGTAATCATGTTCGAGAGCTAGTCCTGGGATTTATATTTTTGTTTAATATTTTGGCGGCAAGTTTTAAATTTGTCACCTGCCGCCCATTTATTTACAAGTATTAAAAGTTATCTTTCAATTAATAAATATAATTGCTAGTTGCAAGAAAATTTAAAATTAATTTATCTTTGTTTCCTCCTCCTTAATTATTAATTAATTATAACACTATATTTGGTCTAAAGATTACGTATACGAAGTAGTGACCTCACGTCTTGGTATACCCTGTCTAAACAATGTATTAATGTCCGGCTTTTGGTGCATCTAACTTCCAGTAGTATTTATTGGCTACTACGACGTCCGCATCTATAGACAGGAAGATTAAAGGAATGTACATGCAAAAAATAGTCGCACAAACCTATTACAACACATGCTGATTTCAGAAAATGGTTTTAATTTAAAACCTTTCGATATCAGGTCGCAGTTTTACGGATACAACTATTTAAATTGTATACAGAAGAGGAAGAAGTAGAATTTTACTTTTTAAAATTTATAGCAAAATTCCAATTTAGTGATAACTAGACACCTTTCCGTAGCCTCGTATGCATCGCTAACTACCACACCTCTTTTATGATATATAGACAGAAAGGTATGTTCTGAGATGACTATTAACTAAATGCATCAACGCTATAAACTGTATAGCTTAAATAAAGATACACGTTTTGTTTTTTGAACCAACAACAAATTTTGTTGTTCATACTACATAATATTTTCAAAAGAAGCAGATGAGTTAAAGTTTGCAGAAATTCCTTTTAAAATCTTTAATAATGCTTTCATTTCGTTTCTGTGGACGGTTGGTGAATTAAGCGCACTCTATTGACGAATTATGCTAAACACACTATCACGTGTATTTCCTACCTTATGATACAGCGTCCGTCTCCCAACATCTTTGATTTGTACTGAAGTTATTTTTAGAATGCGATTGGATATAATTTTATGAGTGTGATTTTACTCACACGGAATAGCAGAAGTGTCACCAAGTTCATATTACACTACAATTTTGGAGTACACACGCTTTTAGTATCGAGTCCGGACACTTAAACACGCGACACATAATCATAGGCCATTTAATCACGGACAGCTAAACACGCCAACACTTAATCATACGGGCATTTAAACACATAGACATTTAAACACTGAGGCACATGATCACAGGGACATATAAACACATAGTGTCACTAGCGTATAAAACATTGGGTTTGAATTCTTATATGACTGCAGTACAACTAAAATAAGAAATTATGGCAAATGGCGCTTTATTGCAATTAATGAATTTAAATGATAATTATATACATAATATATAACATATATATTGTTATAATTAATTAATAATTAAGGAGGAGGAAACAATGATAGATTTAATTTTAAATTTTCTTGCAACTAGCAAATATATTTATTAATTGAAAGTAACTTTTAATACTTTGAAAATAAATGGGCGCCAGGTGACAAATTTAAAACTTGCTGCCAAAATATTAAACAAAAATATAAATCCCAGGACTAGCTCTAGAACATGATTACTCAAAATCTCAGTAGTCGGATCTGCATATAACGTACTGGATAACTACGAGTAAATGAGCAAATACATCAACTACCTAAACGCAAGCAATTCCAGTCAGTCCAACACCTTAGCCGGTCTGCTTATTATAACCTATAAATGATTATAGAAAATGCTAAGTAATATTCGACAGTTTTAAAATGTTGTTTTCTGTTGTCGCCTCGGTGCTCCTGTGATCTCGTGCTACCTGTCTAGGCACGTAATAATTGTATTACCTTTAGGAGTAATCTCTTCATACAAGTATAAATATTTCTTATTTCCGTCCTTGACCTGTTTAACAGCCTCCGAAGCGTCCCAAATTCCGGTGCGCAGTTCTACCAAATCTCACAACTTTGAAGAGGATCAAATTACTCAAAAATTAACTTCTTGAGTAAAACCAGATTTCACTATCTTCAATGAAACTCGTTTTTTAAATCACACAAACGAATACTTTATTATATTAAGAATATTAATTAACTTTATTAATTTTTTTTTAGGAGCACAGGAAATGAGTTTATTCTCACGTAGATACAAAAATGCTCTCTTGTTCATTGTTTTGTCAACAAACTTCTTAACAACCGACAAAATCCCCATAACAACGGTGCCAAAATTACATAAAAATAATGAAAGGATACTTGGAACAAATTATACAACTGAAATACATATTTTGACAAGTAAATAATAAATATAAAAATGTTCATAATTTAACGGCGTCACTGTCCAAACATGTACTAAATTCATAAACACTTAATACAAATCCTAAATTAACCTCTAAAACACTCTTTATACATCACAAATGTCCAAAACACATTTCCAATAATTGTTCCGATAATGCAGTAAATTCTTTCGTTAGTTTGTGACGCTCTTTACTTTTACTCGGCTTGACGGAGTCAATTGCACGTCTGCTTATTACGTGCAATTGCGGAGATTGCCTCGGGCGCCAGATTTGTTACGAAGTTTACTCTTCCGGAACAGCTTCGTAGTCCTGGGATGGATAACGAAGA
>JABXWE010042998.1:0-20663 GCA_014611495.1 Limonius californicus | reverse complement strand
TACGGTAGGTCAGAGATCTGTCTAGAGTGACTCCCAGATAAGTTGGGTTGGGATTATGTCTTATTCGTTCTTGGCCAAACATCACCTCTAGTTCTACATTTGCCATTCTGTTGTTCAGATGGAATGCACAGACCTCAGATTTTATTGGGTTAGGTTGTAATCGCCATTTCTTATAATATTCATGCAAAATTGTAAGGTCGGAAGTTAAAATATCGCTACCTGTTTGCAGATCTTTATGTTGTGTACTAAGGGCTAAGTCATCCGCATAGATGAACTTGCGAGAACTAGTCTTCGGGATATCGTTGATGTACACGTTAAAGAGCAAGGGTGCCAATACAGAACCCTGGGGAAGACCATTCTTTATTGTGCATTCTCTACTTGTTTTGTTGTTCAGATGTACTACAATCCTGCGGTTGCTCAGCATATTCTGTATTAAGAACGAAATTTTGGTACAAGGGATGACTTTCTGGAGTTTGTGTATCATTCCCTTCTTCCATACCGTGTCGTAGGCCGACGATAGGTCAATGAAAGCTGTAGCGGTCTTTACTCCCTTCTGGAAACCTGTTTCGATGTGGGTAGTTAAAGCTAGTACTTGGTCGCAGATACTGCGGCCACTCCTAAATGTGTGTGTGTGGTTTACCTCCTCGTGGTACACCCTGGGTAACGGTTTAACCGGCTAAAATTCCACACAAATAGAGAAGCTACAAGAGAGAGCAAGAAGCTAATCGTTAACCTATTCATTGAGCGCCTATTAACATCAGCATCTGATAATGCAATAATAAATCAGTCATTCTATAAATTGTTTAAGTAATACATAAACTGAATACGTTTTGCACCAACCTGAACAGCATGGTCACTGTTATAATTGGAGCAAACTGTGAAGACTCGAACACTAGGGACAAGGTGTGCACACAAAAGGCACGGGAAATGCAAGAAAATTTGAACATTCAGGAATTATATCGTAAAGTTCAAAACAGAATTATCAGTGCTTTCGTTTCCACAAAACAAAGTGACTTATAACTTTATTAATTAATAATGAACAAATTTAAACAAATAAATATTAGTTCATAACGACTTTATAACATTTGCTTGTTCAATTGAAAACCCATCTTGTTTACTCTTGCATGGAGGAATGTAGACCTAGACTTGAATGATTCTCCGCAATCTCGAATTTCCAAGCTTCTCAGGTTGGCGCGAACTTCGATCTTGTGGCACGTGGACAAGCTTACAAAAGATGACGGCAGCAACTCATGTTCCATAAATGTGTTCGAAAAAACTGAAGCAGTAGAATGTTCTTTATTTAATTTAAACTTTATCAACAAGTAAGTAGATCCTTTTCCATTAATTTCTTTTATTGGAATGATCCATAAAATTGTTGACCAATCCATTACCAAAAGACGAGCGAAAAACAATCGACAATCAAGGGACGCTTACTCCATTCTGCGATGAAATTCTTATTTTGTCAAAATTTACCCAAAATCTCGGCCGTAAGTTAATTAAAGCACTTTGAAGAGGTACTCAAATATCAACACTTTGTTTTATTACAAAAAACACATAAATAATTACACAAATTTACATATTTGCGGAGCTGCAGAAAAATCGTGCTTTAAGCTTGGTGGTAAATAAGCAACTATAAACTTTCATTTAAAAAACTCAACTTTTTTACTCGTTACTAAGGCAACGGCGTAGGAATATGAAGAAATTAATGCGAACCACACAAAATCAGCCAATCGACCAAAATTTAACAAATATTTATAAATTACTTTCTTATAAATAAATGTTCATCAAAATCAACGACACCATTGTGTTAAAAAAGAACGTTTTGATGCCTCACTTGTTATACGTTCGAAAATGCACTTAGAACTTCATAAATAATTTTACATTAAGTTTTAAATAAATTCGTAGCAATTAAATACAATTATTGTCAGAATCAACTCAACTTTCAACTTTCCACACAGTATCACATTACTATGAACATATTTTTCTCAAAAGAAAAGTTGAAGTTCAACAAAATTACAAAGTAAAATGTAACTGTCAACTTGATTACAATTTTACTCATATTTTGATAATTGCATCTCAAGAATGCACAAATAAGACTGAAAACTTTCCTCTATACCTTTATCAACATGACTATGATCAAATTAAAACAAGCTGAGGACCTAGAATCCAAGTTCACACCGCATTAAGATGCCAAATGAACATAGATCCAAATGTGGTTAAACAATCTATTTATGCACAGTGTAGCAAAATATAGCTTCACTAAATTCACTAAATTTAGAGCCCTATGTAAACTTTTGTAGCTAGGGCAACAGAACACTGGATCTTAATTTCGGGCTTGGCTCTGGTGTTCTATTCCAAAACTTCCAACAACAGGGAATTTATGAATTTGCTCATGCATTAAACGTGTAAAACTATTTTCGACAAGATTAAAGGTTTTTAAACTTATTAAGCCAGAAGATGAGTAATAGTATTTATTGCAAATCTCGTCACAAATACGCTCTAAATCATCCTTTACAGGGGTTGCTAAACTGAAAATTTTAAAGTTCATGAAGAACGGGGAGGAACATTCAGTACTTTACAAAGCCGTATCCTATTTATACCTTCCCAAACAAATTGAGTTTTTAATTAACTGTACAAATTAGCACCTAACAGTAGTCACAGCAACAGAGCCCCTGCTCCTATTTGAAAATAAGTTTTTTCCCTAAACAGTAAAGCCAGTCTTTCAGTTGCAAATGTTGTGTCCACTATGTGTATTTATTCATGTATAAAGCTGTTCCTCTGCGAATTAAATCGTAAATACATACCTATACCTATACCTTTATTCGAGTTACTACAGGATGAATATAGAACATTGCAGCGTGAAAGTAATCATTAACTCACATTTGGACTGAGCACACAAGGAATTCAGCATCAGACAATTTTTATAGAATTCTATGTTCTATCAATTGTTTGTACTTCTGGTTTCATAGAAAGTGATCCCTCAAATCGTAGTTATCTTTCCGGCAACTTGAATGTATAATAATAAGTCCTTCAATCCTATCAATTCATGACTTTTTCAAAAATGTTAACCTTTGCCGATGATAATGTGATCATAAATAAAAAAAAGTTTGGTAGTCTGTGGATACTTGCTATCATTCCATGGAATGAACTGTAGAAACAATTTACAATTTCTCTTTGCGCTTTGAAATATCGATCGATTTGTAATTTTTGTGTTATGAAACTTTTTGAGTTCCTAGAAGTACTATTTTTTTGTCAAAATGTTGATACTTAACTTTTATAATCTTCCCATACTGAGGGTATGGCGAAGTGGAAACAGTATAATTTTTAATTTACTTTTTAATGTATTCGGAACATTTTTACGCTGTTTTAGCGAATATTCAATAGAAACCATTGATAATAGAACTGGTATTGTAACAATAGAATTCTTACAAAACTTATTGCTTTCGACTGATTATGAAAGAACATATTTGCTGCTATTCGCCACGGAAAATATTCTTAGCGCAGTTTTAAATCATAGTGTAATTTTCAGTTAATGACTAATTGGTTGCCATTACAAATGTTTGCCAAATGTCGAGAATAATTCTTTCACTACGTTACAAGGTATTATAAATCACTCTTTTCACACAAAATATAAACTATTCTCGATTCAGTAATTACAGTTGTAATATGAAGACTACATTTCTTTCATATCCTGTATTTAAATAATTATTCTGTATAAGACAGATCAAAAAATCAAATAACACCTACCGCCAAGAATTCGTTTCTAGGCCGCCCACGAATTTCAAATTCCGATTATAAAAATTCGGTTCGCCGGTTTCATTTTGAATATCTTAGGAGTTCTAAATGAGCAGAGAAGAAAATGAAAGGAAAATAATCTTTTAGCAATTCAAATGCAGAGTTAAGGCTAATAATAATTGTTCTCTTTTATTCAGATAGAAGTGGCGGGGGAGAATAAAACGGGCATTGTTTGATTTCGGGAAGTTCCTTATCGGAATATAGGTATATTTTTGTTTTGCTCCGGTGGATGGGAAAAATTGATCCGAGAGCGTTTGGGACTTCAAAACTCCGCAATCTGTAAGGCAACTCAATCACTTAAAGAATGTTTCTCGGTCCCAAGAACATGCTTTCAACTTGATGTCCCGTAGCAGTTCTATCGAATTTATTAGATAATCGAATGTCGCGATTTTTATTTTCGGCTGTTTTGACAGACAATATTTCAAACTAAATCAACATTGTCGCTTTTTATCAAATATTGAACAACAAAGAAACGAAAACTGAAGTTCCAAGAATTATTGATGTTCCGTTTCCCATCTAAGTCGCCCTAATACATTTTCAAGGAAACGTAATATGTAAGCTTTAAAAAATGTACATCTTCCGAAAACATGGTGGCGAAATTAAAAACCATTCACCAAATATAAATATACAGAGCAGGCTTTGTGAGGAAATAGTTTATTTCAGACAGTGAAATTGTATGCTCACCTAACTTGAATCATTCGAATTTTATTTCTATCACATTCAAGTATACATTGTGATTTTGTAATTTAGGAAAGTTTCCATAAATGTTGTATATACTAGCATTCATTATTATTCTTTTGGGGTACATTAAATTTGAGGACGAATAGTCGAGTATAGTTTGAAGACGTAAACTGCGTGCGGTAATCTAGAATTAACTCTCGGAATTTAAATGCTGGTTTATAAACCCAAAATAATATTCGCTCTGCGACTTCGCGTTTTCCAAACACTGAACACCTCAGCAGAGTTTTAGTCGGAGTTACTTCAAGTTGGCAGAAGTTTTCCGAGTTTCGTATAAATATTTGCCCAGGGAGAAGGAGGTATTATAATAATATTGAGTGTGTTTCGGTTCTCACTTTGTTTTATTCAGTAGGGTAATTTTAATTTTATCCTTTCCATTCTCAGGGAAATATTTGTGAAGAAGACTGGAAAATATTATTACTTCCTGAAAAAAAAGGTCAGTGGGTTACCGATATAAATTGGTAGGTAGCTTGTAAAACCGCAGGAATTTTCGGAACGTACGTTTGTGGAAATAACGCTCTGTAAATGAATGTATAAGGAATGCATTTGCATTTCCCAAAGGAAATATTGTGTTTGGATTAAATTTTTAAAGGTCGCATCGTTTCGAGGGAACTACACTGTTACGTCGGAGACGCCAGAAGTAGCTATTTCGTTAAATTCTACCCGAAGTTCTGGAAACTGAAATGACTATGGGAAAAATATCCGATTTCCAAATTTATCGGAATATTTGGTTGATATGGATTTCCTTTTCAGATAAATATTTATGATTACGTGAAAATATATAACATTTAGGTTTATATCCTACAATGTCTCTATATTCACAAATATTTTATAATGTCATGTGTAAGGATAAATTACGTTCTTATATTTGGTAGGTATATATGAGTAGAACGATTATATTGTGATCATATTTGGTCCGAATTTTGTATTTTATAACTTTCTTTGCGTCGCTCATTCGTACTCATATTTCGATAGGGGGTCAAAATACCACCGGATAAAAATGACGCCACCGAAAATAGCGCCATCAAAAATAGCGCAATCGAAATTAATGCCGGGTGAAAATAGCGCCTAGATAAAGAATAGTAACACGTGTTTTTTTTTTATTTGATGTCAAAGTCGGTGCGGAAACGTTCATTGTGGATGTACGTGTACGTACATCAATTGTTTTAACCTAGCTTCACTCTCTGCGTTTGTGCCGTTTGTGGTGATTTACTTGGCCTTCTTAGATTTTTGTAGATTTTTAGGCGGCAGTTTGAAAAATCAGTATTTTTCTATTCCGTTAATGAAATACATATATACGAGGATTGTTCGATAACTACGTGGCCTAACACATAGATGGCGCGAATTCGGAGGAATCTTCTTTACCATTCTGTAGAACTATCCTTTATTAGATTAATTATGACAGTACAGAGCGATCTGTCAATTAGTCTGTTTTTGACAGTACACCAAAGTGAACGTCTCGTGTGATTTTGTAAACAGTGGAAAAAACTGAGTTGAGAGCAGTGGTAAAGTACTTTCATTTGAAAGGCTTAGCACCAACTAAAATCAAAGCAGAGCTGGATTCAACACTATTGGAATCCGCTCCTTCGTGTTCAATGGTTAAAAACTGGGTTGCCGAATTTAAGCGTGGTCGTGTGAGCACTAATGATGAACCCCGTACTGGACGTCTAAAAACTGCAACTGCCCCGGATATGATTGAAAAAGTCCACCGTATCGTATTGGATGACCGTCGAGTAAAAGTGCGCGACATAGCAGACATAGTAGGTATCTCAAATGACAGTGTGTACAGAATTTTAACTGAAGAATTGGAAATGAAAAAATACTCGGCGCGTTGGGTGCCGCAGTTGCTCACACCGGAGCAAAAACTGAATCGTTTGAGTGTTTCTCGCGAACTTTTGGCACGTTTTCGCTACAATCCGAAGGACTTCTTTAATAACCGTCGATGAAACCTGGGTCCACCATTATACTCCCGAAACCAAAGAACAGTCCAAACAATGGACACACAAAGGTTCTCCGCCACCAAAGAAGGCATAAACGGTTTTGTCAGCAGGAAAGGTTACGGCAACCGTATTTTGGGATTCTCATGGAATTATTTTGGTCGACTATTTAGAAAAGGGGAAAACAATAAATGGCGAGTATTATGCCAATTTGATGAAACAACTTAGGGACAACATCAAAGAGAAGTCTCTTTCGGGCCTTTGCCTTCTCACAAGGGTTAATTATACTTAAATCCATATTATAATATAAAGCATAACTTAATAGCATGGTAGTGACCAATCTAATAACAAAAAATAAATAAATTGTTTTTCTACAATCGATATCCAAAGTAGGCATTTGCGCTCGTATTTGACAACGCAAACGTCATCTTTTTCGATGAATGTCACTTTGTCGCTTATAAGCGACTAAATAAAAAAAACGTTCGCTCTCCCAATTATTAACTATAAATCAAATATGCATTGCTCAGAGTATCCAATGTCAACAAGTAAATGACATCTTCCATTTGAGTGAAAAATTTCCTAAATAATAATCGTATGTGAGCGTGAAGCAGCAAAATTGGAAGAAGAAAATGATTGTAGTGATTTTTCATGTTACTAATAGTGAAGAACTTGATTTTTTATCATTCTACAGAAGGTATGTTGCGTTGAGACCATCAGATTACGACACCCCATATCGTCTATTTCTACGATATTGTAACGGAAAATGCTCTAAACAAGTGGTGGGAATGAATATAATTGGAAAAATACCCTGTGAAATCGCCCAGTATTTGAATTTATCAGATTATAAATTATATACAGGTCACAGTTTTCGTCGCAAGTCAGCTACTCTTCTAATTAATGGAGGAGGTGATATCATCCAACTGAAACGTCATGGAGGTTGGAAAAGTTCTTCTACAGCCGAGGGATACATTGAAGAAAGCATTAATAATAAAATTGAAACGGCACAGAAAATCTTGGGTAAAGGTGAATCATCTAAAGTGCAAATTGTTGAATCAGTAACAATGGCGGAACATACAATTTCAAACTCATCTAGACTTTCTTCATCGTCTGGAATTGTCATAAAAAATTGTAAGAACTGTACTTTTAATTTTCATTCCTCAAATTAAATAAATTTTTGGAAATATGTGAACTCTCGATTGTAGAAAAAATCTTGTGTGTAATTCGAGCGCAAATTCATTGTCGATTTCAAGAGATTGCCGCGCTCCTTCGTCGCGCGGCAACTGTCTCTTTCAATCGACAATATATCATTTTGCGCTCTTAATACACAAATAGCTATTTTTCTACAATCGATATCCAAAGTAGGCATTTGCGCTCGTATTTGACAACGCAAACGACATCTTTTTCGATGAATGTCACTTTGTCGCTTATAAGCGACTAAATAAAAAAAACGCTCGCTCTCCCAATTATTAACTATAAATCAAATATGCATTGCTCAGAGTATCCAATGTCAACAAGTAAATGACATCTTCCATTTGAGTGAAAAATTTCCTAAATAATAATCGTATGTGAGCGTGAAGCAGCAAAAATGGAAGAAGAAAATGATTGTAGTGATTTTTCATGTACACCACCTGAAATTGCAAGCGCCGCTAAAGTCGCGACTTTAAACCTATTGCCAGAAAAGTCGCGGGGGAAGTATGAAAAGCAGTACGAACTCTTCATCACATGGTGTAATTCAAGGAAAGTTAGAAGGTACACTGAAAACGTAATGATGGCTTACTTTAGCGAAAAAGCCAAAACTATGAATTCTGCTACACTTTGGTCGGTGTACTCAATGCTACGATCTGTATTAACTGTAAGAAACAATATTGACATCAGCCAATATACGAAGTTAATCGCATATCTAAAACGCCAATCTGTAGGATACAAACCAAAAAAATCAAGAACTTTCACCAAAGAAGAATTGTTCAAATTCCTCTATGAAGCGCCAGATGAAATATTTTTAATGAAAAAGGTAAATAACACTGCTCATTACTCTGTAAATATTAATAAGCTATTTTATTGACAGGTAGTATTAATTATGGGAGTTTTCGGTGCATGTAGACGAGATGAACTTGTGAAAATGACCATAGAAGACATTGAAGACAAAGATTCGCTATTAATAGTAAAAATTCCTGACTCAAAAACAAGAAAAAGTCGTGTCTTTACTGTTACTAATAGTGAAGAACTTGATTTTTTATCATTCTACAGAAGGTATGTTGCGTTGAGACCATCAGATTACGACACCCCATAGCGTCTATTTCTACGATATTGTAACGGAAAATGCTCTAAACAAGTGGTGGGAATGAATATAATTGGAAAAATACCCTGTGAAATCGCCCAGTATTTGAATTTATCAGATTATAAATTATATACAGGTCACAGTTTTCGTCGCACGTCAGCTACTCTTCTAATTAATGGAGGAGGTGATATCATCCAACTGAAACGTCATGGAGGTTGGAAAAGTTCTTCTACAGCCGAGGGATACATTGAAGAAAGCATTAATAATAAAATTGAAACGGCACAGAAAATCTTGGGTAAAGGTGAATCATCTAAAGTGCAAATTGTTGAATCAGTAACAATGGCGGAACATACAATTTCAAACTCATCTAGACTTTCTTCATCGTCTGGAATTGTCATAAAAAATTGTAAGAACTGTACTTTTAATTTTCATTCCTCAAATTAAATAAATTTTTGGAAATATGTGAACTCTCGATTGTAGAAAAAATCTTGTGTGTAATTCGAGCGCAAATTCATTGTCGATTTCAAGAGAACTGTCTCTTTCAATCGACAATATATCATTTTGCGCTCTTAATACACAAATAGCTAATAGCACACTGCAGCACAATGCCATTGTAGCCATGTTATCCACAGCAATCACGTGACGCTAACCTTGCGCTATCATTGGCTCAATTTCATATACACACTTTTGCATCTGAACTGTCAAAACAACAGAGTTTTGCATCTACTATAAAGAATTCAAATCTATTTTTCTCATTGAAAACAAATTTTTGCAGCCGACCGTTATATCAAATCATATTAGGGATACTGTAACGAATCCAACGGTACATCAAACTCAATTTTTAAATTGTCTGCATATACACAGTTTTGCATCTAGTGGTCTCATATGTAGGTGATGTAATGATGAAAATAACCAAACATTTTATTAGTTATGCAGAACCATAAACAGTATATTTTGAACAAATATTTGATTATACAAGGTGCTCATATTTTCAGGGGGCCACCAACAAAGTTCTTTAAATATTTGTCTCGTCAATTCAATGACACGGAAGCTATTAGACTTAAACCTATACAACATTACGTTATTTTAATCCTTCATTGATAAACGTGTAGAAATGTAGAGGTGGTTATATTTATAATAATTATTTACGGAGCTTCTAAAAATCGTTTTAAATAGCTCTACTCTACTTTATACCATATTTGGATATTTTCATTATGAAAGCGCAATCTGTCATTGTAGCGCTGTTGAACTACTCTGTATAAATAAAAAAATTAGGTTTAAAATCTATAAAAGGTTGCTATAAGTCTGGGTAAAATAAAAAAACATCTGTATAGGAATTCGGGGGTACTCGGAGTTGTAATACTGCAATCCAGATATTTTATAATCTAAATATGGATTTTGTTTTTAGATGCAATTGAAACACAGATGAATTAGTAAAACAATAATAATACAAATTCTAAGTATTCTAACAAAACGTATAAAATATTCTTGGCCTGTAGATTGTGTTTACAGAAATCCTTTACATATACCTATAACATAAAATACTTAGTTGCTGTCGTAGCTGCGGTGTTTTACATGTACTTATTTAGTTTTGTACCTTGCTTAGGGCATTTTCAATTTGTATATTATTTTTAGTCTGCAGTTAAGAGAACTTGAATGGTTTATGAATCAATCCATGAATATTGACGCTAATAAGGTATGTATGAGAAGCAGCGGCACAAAAGTCTTAAATTTGAGAAAGTCAGACAAATCGAAATTGACCACTATTTTATTATTATAAATCACTTATAGTATTAGTACACAAACAAAAATTAATTAAACTGCCAGAGGTCCATGGTCTTCAATTTTTCTCAACTTCTTCCGACCGCTTTCCATCATGTGTTGGATTAAGGTTGGCGTCAATAATTTTGGAACATAAATAATCCGTTGCTTTAAGTTATAGGCTGACGTTTTGACCATTTTCATAGGCTAGTTGAGATCCGCTTTCCCATAAATTCTCAATTGGACGCCCTTAAGGGACATTAAGAGAATTTGATTGTTTTGGTAGAATTTGTATTTGTTTGGTTTTAAAGAAATCCAACGTCTTTTGAGAATAATGGCAAAAGGCCAAATCCGGCCAGAAAATAATTTTATCGTATTTATGGTGCTTATTCATAAAATCAACTGTTTTTGGCAAACATTTTGAAATGTACACATCCGTATTGCACGACAAAGTTAGAAATACCCTTCACGGATATTACGCAGCATACCAGAACCTTCGATTGAAATTTGAAGTTGTATATAAATTTTAAATATTTGCGTGGTCATGTTTAGACTACATCCACTGCGTTAGGCAGCTCATAGAAAAAAAAATAAGGAAAAACAAATAGATACACATATATCCTTTATAGGCCTCGAAAAGGTCTGCGCTAGCGTGTCCAGAGGTAAACTATGGCAAGCTATGAGAAGAATGAACACAAGAGAGAAATGGATAAATCTGGGAAAGAAAATGTACAACAATAACCAAATGAATCTTTTTACGGTTTCTGCCAAGTAAGATATGCCATTTTATTTTTTAAAGATATCGCCAGGATATTAAAACGTGTAATACCTTCAAGTATCTAGGAATGGTTATCAGTTCAGCAGGTACATGTGAAACCGATGTATATAATATATATATATATATATACAAGAGTAGGTATGGGAAAAGAGCGACGAAAAGAGTGTACACGGGGGGAGAAAATCTCAGTCAAGAAAGCAAGAAATGACTTTTTCACAGCATAAAATCAAACAGTAGAATTAAACTACATGAGAAGGTGTCTACGTTCTACAAGAAGAGATAGGATAAGGACTGAGGAAATCTGGAGAAGAATGGGAGTAACTAGTTCAATAACAAGAAACTTAGAAAATCGGGCACTCCAATCGTACGGACATGTTCGACGAATGCCAGATGACAGATGGCCGAAGAAACTGACGAAATGGTTTCCGAGGGGAAAACGGAGAAAAGGTAGATCAGCGCTGGTATGGGAATCATACATAAAAATGACAATGGGGAGAGAGATTTAAGGAGAAAGGTTGGCAAGACAGAGAGCTACAGCAACAAAAGACGGCAACCCCGAGGGGGTAATCGCCGAAGAAGAAGAAGAAAGAAGAATGTTTGATTGTGGTTGTTTTGTGGTTAGTATAAAATCCCAGGTCTTAATGTCATTTTCGTTTGAAAACGAAAAATATTTTTCATCTTCCATTATGATGACACCATTCTTTAAAAAATGTTAATGTTCAACGCTTTTTAGGCATTTCTCCCAATTGTTTATCAATATATCATAGTTTTACATTGCGCTGATACCTCTTCAGCCCAAGTCTCCGGCAACTTACTTCAATTTGATTGTTGCCTGTTTTCTTTAGTTTTTTCAGTGTACGGTCATGCAAAACGGGGCTTTCTTCCCAATTTTTTCTTATATTCGGGATCAATATTACTTTCGTATCTCGTAAAAGTGTTGTAGATGGTTTTCCGACTGACACTTTCGTCAAAAATGCAAAACATATTTTTTACACTGTACTTCAAGAATAGTGTACATAAGTTGTCGTAAAACGTTTTGATTAAATACTCTCATCTTGACAGTTACCAAAATAAACATACACTAAGTAAGCTAGACAACTAAAAGAGCTCGATAAACAATTGAAAGTCCTCCGATGCTCCTTTGTATATCAGGTTGAATTTTGTGCCGCTACTTCTAATACAAACCTTACATCAAATATGGAGCACAATAACTAACTACCAAACATATCACGTAACTTTCATAATAATTAACTACTCAAAATGAACTCTCTGTTTTTGTTTTTTTTATGTAGGTAAGGTTAGGTATAACTCATGCTTAGGCAAAGTTTTCTAGAATGTAGTATGAGGGGCGTCGATCTCCACAGTAAACTTTTTGTGCCAATACTCTTGTTTCCTTTAACAACTTCTTGTATTTTACTTTTTTCTTCATAGGTTGTCTTAATCCAGGAGATCACCACAAGATTTCGAGAATAAAAAACTTTTGTCGTAAATGGTCATTTATTCGGTTGTTAACAAACTATTAGCTCCTATTTACATACCATAATTTATTGCTGCTTTTGGAACACAATGCATGTAATTCCAATGCTAACATTTATCGATTCTACCTAAAATCAGCAAAATGCCACTGCCCTGATAAAAATCTTGTCTGCAACCCACCACACACAATTTCCCAATCCGGCTTGTAACCGTGGGATCTTAATGCTAAAAACATTCTCTGGAATTTCTGTCGTTCGAATTCGAAGTTAAACTGTAGGTCCCCCGTGTTCTACCGTATAGCTGAGGAGAAACACGTGGCAGAGAAGAGGCCGATGCCCAGCAGTGGAGTAAAAAGGCATGTCAATGTCAATGTAAATTGCTGCTGCTTATATTTAACATCCGTGTTTTGAAGTGCATCACAAAATGTTTATACTGCTTGTGATTCCAGTGCAAGATGGCCGTCATTTAAAAAAATTGTATTTAGCTACTACAAAAATTGTGTTTAATATACTAATCTTACCTACCTTATCAATGAACGTGATTTGTGTGCATATAATGGACTATCTGCCACTTGAAGTGCTATACCGAATAATAAATTATTGAAATAAAGTAATAAATAATAAACGTTGAATTTAACCCACAATATGCAGACGTTCGAACTTCGTGCATTAAGTATGAAAGCGACCGTGTGTTTTCGGAGAACATTTCCACTGTGTCCGATACTCTGGGGAAACGTTAGATGACAGGTGGCCCAGTCTCGAGGGAAATTACAATACTTGTTTTCAATGTCTAGAGTAAACCCAGAAAACTTAACACTTTTTCATCCTCTTAGCGTTTTGTTCCGCTTTTATTTCTCTCGAATGCTCTTATTTTTCTTTCACCTCGTTGCGGCGGTCGTATAGAGAATGCCTTCCTGTGGTCACCAATAGTTCGACCCCTGTAAATCCAGGACGAGATGAAACAGATGTCAAAGGTTAGCATATAAAACAACTTCTCTCCGCGTCAAATGTGCTCCTGCGATGCTTTTAGGACCGTCTGCAAAATTAATGAATGCATGTGTATGGATTAGTTGGGAACTGCATAATGAGTGTTTAGATAGAGATAAACTTCAATTATTTATACATTTCGTGTCCAATAATAAAAGCCGGTTTATTACAAGGATGCGCATTTTATGGAGTTATTTATGACTTGTTTCTTCCTTAGGAATTGCTCATTTTTATTTGAAAACCATCGTAAAGACTGCAATAAAAATTGTTATAAAACAACTAGCCCCTCGTAAATGATCTATAAACATTTCTGATACGGAATATTTCATTCGAACACTGAACGATATCCAGGTATTAAATTTTATGAAGTATAATATTTGTTTTTAACTGCTGCAAATGAATTGGCCATATTCAGAATTTATTGGGATTAATTTAAAGCATAATTCAGGAACTCGCATAGAAACCGCACTACTTATGTTTTACAGTTGTGATGGCAATTCCAATTAGCGTTCTATTGAAAAGTTTTGCTGATCAAGGATTTCAAATGAAAATCTTTATTAAGGTTTATTAATAACCAGGAGAGACTAAAAATTATCAATAGCTACCATTAATATGTTAAAAATTAATTATTATTCGAGGAGGTTAATTGTAGAAAAAATTCTTTTCGCTTTTTACAAGAAGAAGCTTCATTTATCAAAGAGAGGCGCGAACAAGTGGACCTTCAAGGTTAAATCAGTGCGAAGTAAGTGAAGCAAACGAAGTTATTCGAATAATTCGATTATTTCTTTAGGAGTAAATTAAGAAGGAATGTACGACGGCAGAATTATGTTCTTATTTTTGTTGAAAAGCGATACGACGTTATCGTCCATTTGGCAGAACTTTTATAGCAGGGCGAGCCCTAACGGTCCACTAGACTCCATAGTGACCAGTTTGTGCAACTTTCTTACGGCCCGGATTGTTTTATGATCCTTTGTTAACAAAAAGCGTCGTCTCCGATCTTCAAAAAAGCTCGACGCTTCGCGTAGCACCGTTGCTGCTTTATGGGTAGATAATCATAAAACGCAATCTCGGGGTGCACAGTAAATTTTTACGGCAATACATAATTGGCGCTATTATGTATGTTGTTTCTCCTAAAAGAGATCGCTATAAACCGATTCGATGAGTATAAAATTTAATATTATGTTCCCAGTTTTCCGCTCCGAAAATTTCATAATTCTCTTATCGGCCAAGTTATTCGCTTGCAAAACAGCTTTGCTTTGATGATTATGCTATTTAATATGCACTAATAATTATCAAGATGAACTTGCATGTCGTGCGTCTAAATGCTTGCATTGCAGGGGTACATGGAGTACAATTAAGCAAATTAGCCATTACTTGGTCGATTGCTTGACGGCTTATTATAACGAAGAGGAGGCTATATACAAAGTTAAACTGATAAATATTTGCGCTTTACTGCTTAAATTTACAAATCAGAAATTAGATTTTACACGTATTACAAGGATACGGATATACAGTGCTATCGTAAAGTAGTGGATAAATTCGATAAAACATTTTAGAAGGATTTTCACAGAAAATCCTCGGACACGTCAACCTTATTTTTGGACTGTCACCCCATACCTTTCTTCACGAATTCGGATGCAGCACATTTTTCTGAGTACGACATTGTCAAAAACGTATGATGCTGAAGAGGAAAGTTTTCGAAATAATCAGTCTTAAAGTTTCAAAGATGTATGGTAAAGTGATTAGAGTAGACCAATAATAAGACGGTTTTGACAGTTGTTTGAGTTATTTCTTGAAAGAATGCATTTCTTATCTTTTGTTTGTCAAAAGTAGTGTATTTGAAGTGTTTATTGAGTAATAACTTTGTCATTTTATAAAAAATGGTTAAATTAACTGAGCGAGAAAGAATTGAAATTCTTTGCACTATCGGATTTGGAAGCAGGATGCGCACCCAACGAGAAGTAGTTGAATTGTTCAATATAACTCATTCTGATCGGCAACCCATTAGTCAAAGCATGGTAAGCAGAATTGAGTCTAAATACCGTGAATTTGGACATATTCGTGATCTTCCTAAATCTGGTCGACCAACACCACCAGAAGACGATCGGCTTAATGTTTTGTTGGCAGTGCACGAAAACCATCACTCTACACTTAAACAGTCTACAAAATTATAAAAAAAGCAAAGTACCATCCTTATAAAGTATGCCTTATCCATGAGCTGTCTGAAGACGACTTTGATCGGTGAAATCAATTCTGCGAGCAAATGCAACAGCTATGCAATAATGATAATAATTTCGTAAAAAACATATTTTTTTCTGACGAGGTTACCTTTGTTGTTGTACGTTAGTCGACGTAAGAATTTTGGGTCCCTATTTCTTTAACGTGAACGTAACTGGTGCAAGATATTTGGATTATCTCCGATACGATCTTATTCCTGCACTAGTAGCTTTGTATCCAGATCTAGAGGAAACTGATCTTCCGAGAAATGCCTATTTCTTTCAACAAGACGGTGCACCTCCCCATTATGCAGAACCTGTCCGCATTTATTTAGATGAGGTGTTCCCGAATCGTTGGATAGGAAGAATGGGGCCGATTGAGTGGCCAGCCAGGTCGCCAGATTTGACACCCCTAGATTACTTTTTGTGAGGATAGTTAAAAAGTAAAGTGTACGTTAGTAGGCCGGAGAATTTAGAAGATTTAAAAGCAAGAATTCGTCACGAGATACAACGTACACCTCCTGAAGTTATTGACATGTGATATGTTCAAAAAGAATTTATTCATCGCTTGGCCACTTGCAGGAAGTTAACGGTGCACAATTTGAACATTTAATTTAGTTGTTTTTTTAATTTAATCATTGCTTTAAATTTAGTATATTGAAATAGCAAAACTGTTTTTAAAATTTTTTTGTTAGCACCCTGTATGTGTTCATCCTATTTTAGAAAATGCGCAAATAATAATAGAATTCGACAGGTTCGAACGTTAAATATGTTGATGATAAAACCCCTTGAAAATTATTATTGGTCTACTCTAATAAATTTATCATAAGTTTTTGAAACTTTGGGATTGATTATTTCGAAAACTTTCCCCTTCAAGGTCATACGTTTTTGACAATGTCGTACTCAGGCAAATATGCTGTATCCAAATTCGTGAACAAAAGTATGAGGTGCCATTTAAAAAAATTGTCGATGACGTCATAGTGCGAAAACAAAAGACGATCGAAAAATGACAATTATCAGGAAAGATGCACTCATAAAAAACAAGATTTACGTGTCCGAGGATTTTCTGTGAAAACCCTTCTAAAATGTTTTAACGAATTTATCTACTACTTTACGAAAGCGTTGTATAAATTATGATACTGTGTAAGTTTTTTTAAAGTACCCTTGGCAACTCTGTAATTTCCATCTCACCCATCTTATCCCGACTCAGCACATTTCGTGCTATAGATAGGTCTAACATGCCTTACTCTTGAAAACCCCATGCCCAAACTACAACTAAAAGACACCACAAACACCCTGAGAAACCCTACTGTGTAATTAAAATACGTACTGCGAGGGATCGGAACAATATTGTGAAGTACGGCTAAATAACGTGCTATATAATGATATCATAGGTAACAGAAAGTTAAGAAGGTAAAGAGAAACAACTGCTTCGACGAAGAATGTAAGAAAGCAAATATAAAACGAATAAAAAGTAGGCCAGCGATGAAGCTGTACAAAAAGCAACCAGAGCCACCGTAGATGATTATAATAGAAAAAGAATAGAAGCTAACAGGATAGTCAGAAAGAAAAAAAAAGAGAACCAGAAGAGAGAATAATCTAAACAATCCGGAAAACTGTGACGAAACCACACTAGAAAATTCTACCGGGAGAGTAGCAAGAATACAAAAGGATTTAAACCAAAACGAAACATAGTTATGCAAAGACAAACGAGAAATCATCAAAATGAAACACTCAAATGAGAAACTGAAAGTGCTAGAAAGATGGACAAAACATTTTAGGAAACTACAAAAGGGTAAGGAAGCGGGAGAAGCATGTGAAGTGAATCAGGAAGGAAGACAACACGTCAACTAACTTGAAACTCCAAAACCGGTTTACAAAGAAGTGGTGGAGGCTATAAAAAACCAAGAACAATGGCACCCGGAATAGACGAAATAAACGCCGAACTCATCAAAAACGGTGGTGAAGGATTATGGAAGAGTATCCAAGGATGCTTCAATTATTGTCCCTAATATAGAAGGTAGTGACCGACAAATGAAGATTTATTTTCCTAGCAACGTCAGTTATTGATATTAGTATGTCAAGTTGCAGGTACCTATCTTCTTGTTCATAAAAGTTATGCATTTAATATTACGGTAGTGCTGGTGATTTTGTTGGAATGAAAAAACTCGTTTATCACCGGAAGAAATTTATAATGACATGTTGGAAGTTGTGGGGGATTCTACCTCATTATATCAAGTAATTAAGAATTGGTGTCGGGTTTCAAATTAGGAAGGAAGTCGTGTCAACATGCACCAGGTGCTGGACCAAGAAAAACTGTTGTCACTCAAGAAAATATTGATTTGATACATGGTATGGTACTGAGTGATCGAAGAATTACGGTCCAGTATATTACTGAGACATATGCCTTTTCCATTGGAAGCGTTGAGAAAATTTCGCACGCGGAATTTTACACGCATTTGGATGGATTTGTGGAAGGATTGGTAACTGTATATAAAATCTAGGTTCATTACTTTGATCCAAAGTCAAAACGGCAGAATATGAAATGGCGGCACCGTGGTTCCCCGTCCCCACGAAGGGTCCGTGTGACTTCATTAGCCGGAAAGATAATGGTAACAGTGTTTTGGGATTCTGAGGGAGTTCTTCTTGTTAATTATGTTTCATGTGGTCACAGAATAACGGGAGACTATTACGCAAAACGCATACCAAGTGAAACGGTGATGGCGGCTGTGAACTAGTGGTTTGCAGTACAAAGAGTTTCTTAAATGCATTCAAGCTTTGTATCGTCATTATACTAAGTGTTTTAACCTTTTAGTGAATTATGTTTAGAAAAAAGTTGTTTCAAATGTCTAAGGGACAACAAATAATTACCACCCTCGTAGATGTACTAATAGAGAAGATGTAGGACTAACAAAAAGACCGACGATATGGAATACAGGACTAATTTTCCCAAATCACAAGGCGCGAGACTCGTTGACTTGCACCAATTATAGAGGCTTTAAAATACTAAATATAACCTAGAAAATGTTGGGGCTAACATTGTACACAGAGGTGTATAATATATATACGAATGCCATGGGGTTTCAGAACAGTCAGGTCCACAACGGACCAAATATTTACACTATGTCAAAACTATAGAGAATAACAGACAACCAAGCGAAACCCATTGCTTATTTATAGAATTAAAGACAGTGTATGATATAATAAAACGTAGAAATTCGGAAGGCAGTGAATGAATCCAGTTCTCTATTGAAACTAATTAACTTTACAAAGAAGACCGCAGAGGATATTATTTGTATTGTCAAAGTCCATTACATCGTAGCAGAACCTTTCTAAACAAATAAGGGACTCGGGCAAGGTGACAAAATTTATATTGCCATTTAAAAGATATTAAGAGGAGCATAAATATACAACAAAAAGGGAATGTATTTACTATTTCAATCAACTCAAATACTAGACTACACTGACGACATCGACCTAATAGGAAGAAATACACTTGATGAAAAGGAAGTCTTGACAATGTTAAACAATCAGGGCCATAAAATAAATTTCGAAATAAAGAAAAACAAAACAAAATACATGCGTTCTAGTACCAATCCATGCGGAATTGAACGGAACATAGCAATGCACGAAGGCAATTTTGAGGTTGTGGACAAATTCAATTACCTGAGATAAATGGTAAAACAACAAGAGCGAGGACATAATTAGAAGGATCATGTTGGGAAGTAGAAGCTATTATGTATTAAGGTGAGAAGTGAAGTCCAAGACAATAAAAAGAAAAGGTAAACTATTACTACACAAAACAATAATACAACTAGTAACAGCAAATGGTTGCACTTGGCCACGCATAGTAAAGATATACTCGCAGATATGCAAAAAAATACTTAGAGCTGTTTCGGATCTGTTAAAGAAGGTGAAGTTTGGCCAATAAGGTACAACTTCGAACTAGAAAATTTTGTATCACGAAAAAATCATCAACGGAATCATAAAATGAAATAGATTCAGGTGATCAGAACAAGTGTATAAGATGAACGAAACGAGAAAATACGAAAGGAAGAGGGCGATAGGTTAGATGGAATGGAGAATGATGTAAGAATTCTAGGAAAACGTAGGATATGGAAAAACATCGAACGATCGAAAAAAGTGAAAAAAACTGATTGAGTTCAAAACCCACCCAGAGTTGCAGCGCCTAGAAAGAAGAAGATTAAAAAAGTTTTTGGTTTTAGCAGAAAACAATAATGTAAATACTTAAGTATTAAATTTGGATCTGCAAACAATGAATTGTTTTAAACTCCAAATTATATACATATGTATCTATAACAAGCTATATTGCAAATAAAAATGTTATCTGTATCAGCAATTACAAACTTTAAAATGCAAACTGTGTTTTCCACTTTGATTCCTCTCGGTTAAAGTTCACAGAATAATATCACGCATTTTCTTCTATTTATACCATTCCATATTATTCACTTCAGCAAGCAGTAAGATTTTGCTGTTGAAAGCTTCTTTAGCGAAAATCTGGGGCATATACGTATTTTACATACAACTTATTTAGTTTTTATTGCTATTGGGAGTCTTACACAAAGCTTAATATAAAAATATTTTGAATTGTTAATTTACCTGTTTATTTACGAGGGGAGTTTTTTCTGTTATCTACCTAACTATGTAAACATAATGCTATCGTGATAATTTTATTAT
>JABXWE010042997.1:0-11864 GCA_014611495.1 Limonius californicus | reverse complement strand
TGCATTACCATAGCAATTTTTGGAAGTAAACAAATAATTTATCTTACTGTAAAAATCAAACACTTTATCTGCCGCTAATATTTATCCACATAACCATGACTGGTTTTTAAGATTGGTGACACTTGTTTTCACCTGGTCATACACGACAAACGTCAGATATCGAATCCATAACCACAAACTCTGAACTGTATTTGTTTTATCTCAATTTTTTTAAATTATAAATTTTTACGGTTGGCGATAAAAGTTTGTATGCACAACGTCAGTAAAGTGTCTTTATCGAACTCGCCTCGCTCGCTCAGCTCACAATCTCAGACTCGTTCGATAAAGAATCACTTTACTGACTTGGTACATATAAATAACTATTATTAAAAATTTATTGGTTTGGTGTGTATGCATGTCACAATAGGAATTCAATTCATTTACTTACAAGCAATAAATACTATGTTACATTCTGCTAATACAGTTATAGGTGCTCTATTTCCTGTTGTTTCAAACCATTTTCAACAACGCTTTTAATTACACTATTTTTAACTAAAATTGATGTTATCCTTGGTTAGCTAGATCCTTGATATTTCTTTCTTCATCATCAAAGAGTAATAAATCTACAAAACTTTGTCCCTATTCTTTGTTGAAATAATGTGTTTATTATTTAACTATTCAACAAATTATTAAAATAAACCATCTACCTTTTTGGATAGGTATTTTTACATGTAAAATATTTTTCCATATGTTACCCATAAGCCTCTTTACTACTTTACTTTATCTAAAATATTTTTATATTACTAAAAATTTACTATATTCCTTCTATCAGTGCCACAGGAAACCACAGGAATTCAATTTCTTTACAAATAATAAATACAATGTTACATTCTGCTTATAAAACTGGGTGTTCTTTTGCATATTGTTTCAAACCATTTTCAACAACACTTTTAGTTACACCATTTTTGACTAAAATTGATGTTACCCCGTGGTTGGTTAAATCCTTGATATTTCTTTCTTCATCATCAAAGAATAACATATCTTCAAACCCTAGCCCTGTATTCTTCTTAAAGCTGAAACAGTATATTAGTTTTGTAATAGTTTATCAAATTATCAAACGTCTCATACTTATCAAAATGAGCAATCTTTCTTCCTGGATAGATCTCTTTAAATGTAAAATATCTCTCCCAATCGAACAATTGAAGCAGATGCTGGGCCCCTCGAATCTCCCCTGTGCGAGAGGCTACTCCTAGAACATAGCCCTGTAGATGTAACTTGTTGAGAACCGCTGGCACCTCTGGGTAGGATGATATAACTTGTCCATAAGCATCTACTATTTTACCTGATGATCTAAAATGAGATCCATGTGTAATTTATTGCATAATTTAGCATATTCTAGTGGATCTAAACAATATGTCAAAATACAAACATTAATCTATGATTTATGTAAAATCTGTGCCGGTTAAGTAATTTGCTAATTAGAAAAAGTACTTGTACTCTAGCTTGGAAGCTAGAACTTTACATTTATAGCTATTTTATTTATTTGTTACATGAATATTGCCGTTTTATAGAATACATTTTATAAAGTGAGTTTAGACTTTAGAGTAAGCAACTCGGTCTGCAGGTTTGACAAACCATATTTAAATATAATTAATATATTTTTATGTTAATTGTATCTTGTACTCTAGCTTGGAAGCTAGAACTTTACATTTATAGCTATTTTATTTATTTGTTACATGAATATTGCCGTTTTATAGAATACATTTTATAAAGTGAGTTTAGACTTTAGAGTAAGCAACTCGGTCTGCAGGTTTGACAAACCATATTTAAATATAATTAATATATTTTTATGTTAATTGTATCTTGCCTGACTCTGTTGGAATTCATATTATATAATAAGTAAAAACAATATTACGAATAAGTTTAGTAAGTCTGTTAGAGTTTATTTGCCCAATAAGCTTTTCGATGGGATTGTCAAAAGCAGTAATAATCAACATAATTATTAAGAATATCGTTTTTACTAATTAGAATTGTTTACGGTATGCTATTGTGTTAGTATCCATTCGAATACGCTGAACCTGTGAAATGTTTAACATGTAATTTAAAAAAAAACATTTTGACGTACGCTCGCTTAAATGGGGGGGTTACATGGGTGTCAACCCAAAACGGCCATAGGGTGTAATCTGCAATGTATAAATGAAAATAAAAATTATTTTAGCGCCCAGTAGTGTACGTACCTAAGTCAAAAACGATTAATTTTAGTTTTCTCGACCCCATTGCGAATTTCACAGCCAGCAGGAATGATAAGCCAGCGAAAACTTATCGCTTAATTTGGGGACTTTTATTTTCTCAGGCTGGCGCGTTCGCTGCCACTTGACGTTCTTCCGTAGGTTTTTAATTCGAGAATGATTGATATTCAAGGCAAGCCTATTTGGTGTTAGTTTAGACATCAAACGAAGAAAATAACAGTTTTTCAGTGAAAATTCGCGGTAGGTAGCATCACAACCAGTGCTCCCGCACAAAATAAGTGCGCTATAACCACTGCAAGTGGCAATTTTGCGAAAAGTTCAATCCACTGTCATTTTCTGCACCATTTTGTTGTTCATTACCATAGAAATTTCTTTAATTTTCCGTACCTGTCTGAGAAATCATACGTGAAATATGAAGCAGCGCTGACGTTGACTTTGGTTTTGCCTTTTTTCCAAAATCTGTTTTGGTTTAAAATTTAGGACGTAGATAATAACCTACCTAACCTAACCTTGAAATTGAATTTTCTAGAAAGATGATTGAATTGACAGTGAAAACACTGGATTCCCAGAATCATGCCTTCTCTGTGGATGATAATGTAAGTAGGTTATTTATTGACCTGCCTTTTTTTAAACATTTGCACCATTCTAGCTCACAGTGGCACAATTCAAGGAAAAAATTGCAGAAACCGTAAACATTCCAGCAGACACACAGCGCATTATTTACTGTGGACGCCTCTTACAAGATGAGTCAAAACTTAATGAGCATGGTATGTTGCTATTTATGAGCACTGGGAATTTTCTAAACTTGTTTTAAATAGATCTCAACGGAAAAGTGGTGCATTTGGTTCAGAGACCACCACCTTCTGCCAATGATCGTTCCAATCAGCGCCCCGACTCTCCTCCGCCACAACCCCACACCCACCGTCGAATCCGGGGGCTAGAATACTTGGGCTCCATGAGATTCCCCGCAAGTGCTTTCGACCAAAACATTATGCCCCCTCTGCCAACTCACAGTCTTGCTGCTAGCAGATTAAATGTGGCTAGAAGGTATGTAGTGTTATTTAAAAAATTAAAATTATAATTGCTTTGTTTTTTTTTTAGAATGTTACGGCGCGCCGAAGCTGTACTGTGTGCCCTAGAAAATCCAACGGCTAGACCTCCAGATCAGCCAGCCCAAGAGGAGTCCCAGGAGGAAGTGACACCTGTTTTTGAAGCCCGTGTTATTGTTCCCAGTACTGCTTTAAATGAATCAAGTGATGAGGCGGCTGTTCTATCATCTGTTCAAAGTTCGTTGGTAAATGCAGCTGGAACAGTGTAAGTCCTATATTTAGATTAAAAAGTATACACAGGCTTGCACATTCATAAGGCTTGTAGATCATCAAAAACCATGCGGTAGTCTTGTTTGTTTTTTAGTCACACCTTGAATTCACCCACATAGGTATAATGAATGCAAGCAACTACTTTAAGTAATGAGTCATATATTTGCATTCTATTACTTATTGTTATGAGTCTGTTTTCAAGGACTTAGAGCTGATACCCTGGCTGTAAAAAATAATTTGTGGTAGTTTTATTGCCTCTATTGTTGGAACTTGAGCAGTGATGAAAATTTATGTTTACTTGCTTGGAATTCTTGGAAAAGGCATAAAAATGTTTGAACTGAAAGAGCACACTAAAAAATGCATTCTTAAAATTACTTCTTTTTTGAAAAAGAAGCATACCATTGGGTTCTAGGCAACCGCGAGAGATACAACTTTAAAAAATGCAATAACTAGACAATTTAATTTTGTATTTGTTTAAAAAAACATAGTATAGTATTACAAGTGGAAAAGCAAAAAAGATGGGTTTATCAAACATGCATAACTTTTATTTATTTGCTGATTTTAATTAAACAAAAGAGTTTGTGAGAAATTTCATGCTCTATAAATAAGAATTCATAATTTTCAAGATACCCCATTGTCTTACATTTTTTAAGATGGCATTCCTTACAGAGTTGGTATTATTAGAATTCCCAATTTTTTTTCTCTTTCAGTGAATGTGGGTACATTTATTTTCACAAACTGGAAATATATAAAAAAATCGTTTTTTTATGTAATGTTTTGACTGCATTGCTAGTAAAAATAAATGAATACTACTGTGGTTGCTATGAATTAAAAAAAGACAATCTATACTGAAAATTGTAATTGTTGCTTTGGCTGCCTTACTTGTACAAAGAAATGTACATTACTGTGGTCGTTGTAAACAAAAATAGGCAGTTTATACTGAAAATTGCAATTGTTAGTTTGTAACATAAACTAAAAATATGAAACACCTTAAGATTACGAGGGCAGGCGTTTTTTAAACAATTTGCTGTATGCGAGAAAAAATAATATTATTAATTTAATGTAAAAGTGGCTATTTATTACAAAAATATTTTTTAATTTACTTTATGAATAGTGAGTAATAATAAAATTTGTTTATTTGTTATTTTCATGGGTAATTGGGATGTAAATAAAAATAGTAATGTAATTTTTTATTTAAACGTAAGCTGTTCTATATCCCAGTACTAAAAAAATACAATTTATATGTGTCCAAAGGCATAACAATTATGATACTTTTGCTTGAAAATACAAACACACACATCAAACCATTTTTATTTTTAATAATTTATAATATTATAATGATTAATACACGCCTATGCTATCAGCCAATTTCTTAAAATCGGCCAGTTAACTGTCATCTTAAACGATAAAAAACTACAGTAGAACCTGTCTAAAGTGACCACCCAAGGGACTGGTAGAAAATGGTCACTTTAAGCAGGTGGTCAGTTTATAGAAAATTAAATTCCTAGTAGCTCATTCGATTTTTCTGATACACCCAAAATAAAACGATAAACTTATAGATGGTGATACATATATCTACTAAATTACATAAACGTGTTGACATAAATATGTACATACTTATGTATGTACAGACGTGGGTGCTATTACTGCTACATCTCAGACAAATAAACTATTGTTTAAAAAAACTATCCAAAGTTCTTTGTTTACTACTTTTTAATCGTTTTTCACAAATTAGTTCACTTATTTTCCCCTTTGCGTGATATATTGGGACCAATATCTCCATTAAGAACAGTTTATTACCTTAGCCATTTTCAAGGGACAAGGTTTATTGGGCGTTCCGCGAATTGCTGGAATCTGATGACTAACACTTCAAGATGAATGTTCATGGCCTTTTTAGCATTTTACTCGCAGAAAGTAAAATTAAAAACAGAATGATTTCTGACTGAAGGAACCTTTAAATAGGTATGCAAGGATTAACGTTCATAACATTCTAATCGTTAACTAAAGCTACCCCAGGAGTGAATCGTTACAATCATTTTTCACTTTTATTTTGTTTACATAGTTACATAATTCCATAATCTTGTACAGACGTAAATAAATCTTGCTCTCCAATTTTGTCTTCTGATTCGAATATATTTGGTGCTCCGACCTTCAATAAGATCCAAGCCCCATAGTACCAATGACGTAAAATCCTGCATTTTAATTGTATTGAGCAATGCCAGGTTTCAACAAGAAAGAATTTCTTTAAGTGCTCTATTGTATGTATAGGATTTACAACGGTAAGCAGATGTTGCAGGTGGTTTATTGTATACTGATTGCAATATCCTACTTGGAATTTTGGAAAGGTAGCTGAGCTGGTCACATTAAGGAGATAGATTTTAAATGGATGTATTTGTCGGTACCGGTCACTGGTCACAATAGGCGGGTGGCCACTATATAGGTAATAAGGTACATTAAAAAGATAGGATTTTGGCAGGGACCGGGAAAAACTGGTCACTTTAACCAGATGGTCATAATATAGAGGTGGTCACTTTTGCAGGTTCTACTGTATCTAGATTTCCCAATAACTGATAAATATGTGCCTTGTTTTTAATCAACTATGCCGTGAAATTTGTACCTTGACAACAGTCACTGTCATATTATTTTCGAGTTTTCTTAACCCAATGTCGTTTTAAAATGGTAAGATTTGATCAAGAATCTTTAGAAAATATTGAAAAAATTGTACAGTGAAGTACAGGTAATAACCAAAAGTCAATATGGACACAGTTCGAAATATTTTGAAAAGAGAAGTATTATGAGCTTTTAGAAACTACTTCAAATCAAGAGCTTGGATTAGTCATGAAAGATTGGGCTTTTAATATGAAGAGAACTGCCGGTAAAGATTATAAAGAAAGCGTTATAAAGAGTACGCCCGAAAATTTAATCCATTTGCAGACATTGAATTCAAATCAAGAGCTTGGATTAGTCATGAAAGATTGGGCTTTTAATATGAAGAGAACTGCCGGTAAAGATTATAAAGAAAGCGTTATAAAGAGTACGCGCGAAAATTTAATCCATTTGCAGACATTGAATTCAAATCAAGAGCTTGGATTAGTCATGAAAGATTGGGCTTTTAATATGAAGAGAACTGCCGGTAAAGATTATAAAGAAAGCGTTATAAAGAGTACGCCCGAAAATTTAATCCATTTGCAGACATTGAATTCAAACAAGCAAGGGATGCAAAAAATGCAAAACGAATAGCTTCAGTCTATTCCCGAAAAGAGGAAGCAAAGTTCAACTGCTCTGAGTAAGGAAGAAATATATTCGTGGAACGAAGATTGTCCAGAAGGACTTCAAAAAAAGTATCATATAATAGCACTCGAACTAACCTGGAGAGGGGGAGAGGCAGCAAGGTGCAAAGTGCATTTTTTTAAAGAGGAAAAGAAATCAAACGGAAGAATTGTATACAACCCGATTTTTTCCAAAACATGCCAGGGTGGAGCTTAAAAATTACCAGACAGTAAGTGATTACTGCCTAGCGACTGACGACAGACCTAGCAAAGAATAAGGATTATGAGAAGAAAACAAACACAAAAGATAAATAGCTAAATAAGCACGAAATAATTACCTTAGAAAAATTAGAACATACAAAGATTACTAAACCACCAGAAGCGGTAATATACGAAATATAAAAATTACAAATATATGAAAAACCTGTAGGAAAAGAGCAAGAAAGGAAAAAGCAAGAAGAGAACAAACTAAAAACAGAAACAAGAAACACAACACCAAGCAACGAGAAAGGGAAATTAGATAGTAAAATAGACACGCGAGAAGGAATTTATATCGGCTGTTGGAATGTGCGAACAATGACAGAGCCAAGTGTAGTACACCAGATATCAACAGAAATGAACAAATATAAGATAAGTATATTAGGAATTAGTGAGACACGATGAAACGGAGCAGGTAAAATGAGTTTCAAAGATGGAAACAATAATATACTCTGGAAACAGATACAGAAGCGGATAAAGAAAGAGGAGTAGGCCTTATGTTATGTAGAGAAGCGAACAAATCGCTAATAGAATGGGAAAGTACGTCACATAGAATAGTATGGGGAAGATTTAAGGAAGGTTTAGAAATACATATAATAATTATAAATGTATATGTGCCAACCAATACTCAAGAAGGGAACATCAAAGACAACTTTTATGAACAAACTCAAGCTGTATTCCAAAAATTACAGAAGAAGTACAAACGAGATATAAAGATTCTTATCGGTGATTGGAATGCAAAAGTAGGACGTGACAATACAGGAAATGAACAGATAATGGGAATCCATGGAATAGAGATAATAAATGATAATGGAGAAAGATCAACAGAATTCTGCTCAATGAATAATCTATAATAGGAGGAACCCTATTCAGACACAAAGACATACATAAAACAACATGGACAGCACCTGGAAATAGATAAAAAACCAGATTGATCACGTAATAGTTTAAAGGAAATGTAGAAATTCCCTGAAAGACGTAAGATCAATGAGAGGAGCTGACATTGCGTCGGACCACGAATTAGTCAGAGTAAGATTAAAATTAAGCATCAAAGCCAACTATATGCAAAATACAAGAACAAGGGAAAAATACAACACTACAAATTTAAAGGATCAAGACATACTCCTAAGATACCAAAACACGCTAGAAAGTGAAATAGGAGACACAAATGAACTAGAGTACTGTAACGTAGAAACAATATGGGAAAAATTCAAAATGACTATTAAAAACAGCCACATCAGTAATAGGATATAAACGCAAAAAAGAGCAAAGATGGCTAACAAAAGAAACGGAAAGGAAAATTGAGGAAAGGAAAAAACAAAACTAAGAATGATGTCTACAAATAATACAGAATTAAAAAATCAACTGCAGTTTGAATATAATCGGAAAAACACCGAAGTAAAGAGAAGTGCAAGAAATGGCAAAAGGCAACACATTAAGAATCTGGCTGTCAAAGCTGAAGAAGCTGCAAGAAGGAATGATATCAAAGAATTATACGGAATTTCGAGGGAATTAACCGGAAAGAAATTTACAGTCGGCAAGATTAGCAGGGAGAAGTGGAGAAATATACGAAACCCAAAAAGAAATTCAAGAAAGATGGATAGAACACTTCAAAGAAATATACGGAAAACAATAGCAGAACATGAAAGAATAGCAACAGAACAAAGGGAAATACAAAACATTATTGACATCAATGAAGGAGACTTTACTAAAGACGAAATAAAACAAGCAATTAAGAATCTAAAAAGTGGAAAAGCAGCAGGTATAGATCAAATATCTGCGGGACTTATTAAGTCACACCTAGATATGTCGGTGGAAATACTACATATATTACTGAATAAAATTTGGAAAGAAGAGAAAATCCCCAATGAATGGCTATTATCATCAAACTACCAAAAAAGGGGAATTTAATGAACTGTGAGAACTGGAGACCAATAACTAACAAGCAAAATGCTAACTAAAATAATGCTAGAAAGAATGAAAAGTGCTAAAGAGAAAAAACTCAGAGAAAACCAAGTTAGATTTAGACCAGGCAGATCCTGTATTGAAAACATTTGCACGCTTAGAATACTAATTGAACAGGTTAAGGGATCGTCACAAAACCAAACGACATCTGCGAACAAAAACAAACAGACTAGTTGGTATATCAAAACAAGTAGGACTACATACAAATACAAGTAAAACAAAGTTACTGACGAAAAATCCAAGCGATAATGACAACATTCTCATAGATGAAGAAAGAATACAAGAAGCAGAAAATTTCTGCTATCTGGGAAGTACCTTGAGCTCTGAAGGAGGAATAGCAAGAGAAGTGGCCAAAAGAATTGGCTTAGCACGTAAAGCATTCAACACCTTAAATAGAATATGGTCATCTAGAAGAATTACAAGAGAAACAAAACTAAAGATATTTAGGTCAAACGTAAAAAGTATTCTACTATATGGAGCCGAAACCTGGAAGATGTCTAACATATATTTAAAGAAAATTCAAGTATTTTTATTAAATGTCTTAATAATATGTAACATATTCTGGCCAAATCGGATTAGCAACGAAGCCTTGTGGAATAAAACGGGAGAAGAACCAATAGAAAGAACTATTAGAAGACGAAAATGGAAATGGATTGGGCACCCTCTTCAGAAACCACGCACTAGCATATCAAAACAGGCCTTAGATCACTGTGTTAGCGGAAAAAGGAAGCCAGGGAGATCTGTCGATACATGGAAAAGCACCCAAAGAGAAATGGAGAAGGGAAGTAAAACTTGGAGAGAAATTAGAATAGCAGCAGACAGGAAGAAGTGGAGAGATTTAGTGGAGGAGTTTGTACAAGACCCCACCGATGATGATGTGCAGGAGTAGCGACCCTGTTATCAACACACCAAGCTTCCAAGGATGCCCTATACTCCAGAAGGAGTAACAGGAAGAAGAGAGAAGTGATTACTGCCTAATCACAATAATATCGATGTTTGCCCGATAAGGTTTAAAAAGCTTATTTCGTAACGCACTAATAGAATTACATTAGATCGTCTATTTCTGACTGTAAATCTTTACTGGAATAAAACCGATTCTGGATGGTACAAAAATGTGCATATTGGACTAAATGAGATTGGGAAATGGACCAAACAATCTGTTGAAAGAATAGGGCTTGATACTCTGACAAACTAAATCACGAATCATTCAAATCGATCAAGTGCTATATCAAATCTTGCTAAATCAAGTGTCCCGGAAGAACAGCTCATCAAAATGACTAGACATCCAAATGCTGTCATTGGGCCCTTATTTACAATTAGACGGGGAACATCATGCTAGTTTAATAAACAACCTGAGATCTGAACCTTCTCGAATTCAAACTACAAGAGATATAAACATCAGACAAGAAAATTCTACTACGGAAAACATTAATAATAAGCAAAAAAATCTAGTTATAATATAACATCTAACCATTGAACTTTCAATGTTCAGGATATGTATGTTACTAAGTCAGTCAAACTCTAAACAATATATTTCAATATTTTAATATGTTTTCTATTAATTTACAATGTTTATTGTTAATTTGAAATTATTACTTCTGAATTAAATCTTCAATGTATTTAAAATTAAATTGCCTGTGTAATGTAGTTTAATCTCCCTAAAATACATTCGAGATCATTTTTTTATAAGATAAATACATTTCAAATTGTAATCAAATTTTATTGTTTTTTGGCAAAAAATCTTGATTGTTTCTCATGACAATAAAACTTTCATGTAATTAAACATATATTTATCGATTCAAAAATTATCTCTTATGTATTTACCCACGATAAGGAATTAAAATTCCATTTTTATCTTAACAAAGGGTACCATGAAACCATTGCCGAAAAACATGTTTTTCTTCAAACGTCAGTAAATCTGTCATTTTTCGACTGTGTAGGCGACCGTAAAGTTTCATTTTTCCTCCGCCGGAGCTTTAGTTTTCACTTTCCCGCCGGCGGAGGGAAAAGTGTTATCATAGCAACATAGATAGAAACAAGAAAACAAGCGTCTATAAATCACTAATTTAGGAACTAATTGGTTATTATTTAAGTGAACTTACTCGATAAAACTGCTTATCAATTCGGAATTAAAACGCAACCGGAGACGCAATAATTGTAAAAAATAAATTAATATTGTTGACAGTGTCCACTGACAGCTTTATGTTACATTACTATAGCAACAACCTGTGCCTACTCACCGACACCGGTCTAAACCGCCTTGCGAACCCAATTATGTTTAAAAATTATTACTATCAAAAAGAGACGTTTTTGCATTAATTTGTCGACATTTGAAGAAAAAACAGCATATTTTATTTGGAGGAAAAGTTACTTTTCATGACTTGCTCTCTATTACCAGCCTCACTCCGTTCGGCTGTTAAACACGAGCGCGTCATGAAAAGTATCACTTTTCCTCCACATAAAATAATATACTATTCCCAAAACGCCTCGTTTCCGAGATACAGGGTGTTGAATATTATGCAATTGAAAATAAAACTTTTTTGTTTCCTCTGCATCATCACTTGTCGGATCACTCTATCGAGAATGCCATTGACTTTTCATATGAAAGTCGTTACTTTACAGCGATTTGACAGTTGTTAGGTTTGTTTTTCAAAATGAATTACGCAAATAGTGAAATGTGCGATATGCATTTTTGTTACGGTCTTGCCAACGGTAATTCATTAGCAGCCAGGCGTCTTTATGAAGAAAAATACCCTAATCGTGTAATACCACATCATTCGATATTTTCTCGTCTGCATCAACGTCTTAGAGAAACTGGAAGTTTT